>CM032231.1:22915000-22940000 GCA_019009955.1 Riptortus pedestris
TATTTTGTTAAAATAAATTCTTACAATGTTAAGAAACATTTAAAAGCATTTAATTTCCAACTTCAAATTATTTTTTAATTTATACTTATTATGAATTAAGAAGGAACTTTCTTCACTCTATTGCAAAATGTTTCGCTTTCTTCACTCATTTCAGTTTAGTAATGTTACCATTATTCAACGATTACAGAAAAAGGTGATTTACATGTCTTTGGTCTAGCCTGCATTTACTCAATCAGGAGTGTTACTCCATCTATGCAAACCTTGGGCTTCATCAAATATATCCAGTCCGTTCTTGACAGCTGCCGGCAGTATGTATGTGTATATATATATATATATATATATATATATAAATATATACATTGTTTATATAGTGTATTGTATATATATATATATATATATATATATATATATATATATTTTGTTTTGTGTATAAATATATATATATATATATATATATATATATATATATAATTGTAATGTCTGTCTGTGCATTGATTTTTTTTTCTTCAAAATTTCAGAATACTTTTTCGTTTTACATGGAATTGTGACGATATTACCAATTTCTTTTACATTAAACTCTGAGGAGGAAAAATGTACTTTTACAAACTAAGTTATTAGCTTAAAATAAATTAATTCTATGAAAGATGTTTTTTGTTGTGGATCTTATCTTAAGTAAACATTTGTTTGGATTGAATTTTTTTTGTTATTTCAGAATCCATTCCTTTCTCCTAGACTTATTTCAAAGATAACTTTGTTGGCTACTAATTTGTGTCGCATCGTTTTTCAATAACATGTGCCGTTTCTGAAATAAAGGTTTGTGCATTTTATGGTTAAAGGATGCGTCAAATCAATAGATTTGCCTATATAAACTCGATTTAGAATTCGATTTTCTACAAGAATCCGTCATAAAAAGGATGTCGGAAGATATACGTTTCAATTCTTTAGGAGTATTCATAGAATAACCATAGAATAGAGCTCGTGTCACTCTTATAAGAAACGAAACACAAATATTTACACTTGCAAATATTTTATATAAGCTTAGTAATATTTTATATATGCTAGTATATATATATATAATCCTACTGCACGTGTGTATGTCACTGAACTCCTCCTAAACGGCTGGACCGATTTGAATGAATTGTTTCGTATGCGTTTGGGTGGACCCTGGATGGTTTAGATTCACAAATCATCCCGGCAGATGGAGCAGGAGTGGGGAGTTGTAAGGGAGGCCATAAATTAAAAATAGCGATATTTGGTTTCCTATTGGGCTTTCGGGAAATATGCACAAGGATAAAAGTTGTTTATTTTGTTATTTAGAGTAACTTTTTTTATATTCACTTTTATCGTATAACAAAGTACAAATGAGATGTACACTAAAAAATTAAAGTGGGAGCCATCAATTTTATTGGGCACTAACGATTGAACCGAACTTAACAAAACTCTATATGTAAATTACCTTTAATTCTTCCACGATTATAAGGTATATTAAATATTTAGGTTTGAATGGGAGTGGGGGTAATAAGGGAGGCCTGAATAAAAAATTGGCGATATTTCATTTTCTATTTGTTTTTAGGCAAACGTGTACATAAAAAAATTGTTTTTTGTGTTATTAAAAGTAGCTTTTGTTTTAACCATTTTTTCTTATAACAATGTGTGAAGCAAGTAATTTGCATAGAAATATTGATTCCTCAACAATTCTTTCCAATATGAACATTATTAATTATAACGAATTGTTTTTAGAAAATTTGGTGTTATTTCAAAATAAAGAATAATGAAATTATTATATTATTTGTTTTCCATTTCATACTTTGTATAATATATGTCCTATCATATATCTTGAAATATCATGCAGGACAACGTCTGTCGGGCACGCTAATCTATCTATATATATATATATATAAAATTGTAACCTCTGTCTGTACATTGATTTTTTTCGCGAAATTTCACGATAACTTTTCGTTTCACATGTCATAGACACCATAACTGCATTTTGTTTCTTTGGTGTCTGTTTGTTTGTTTATTTGTTTGTTTGTTTGTTACCTTTTCACGCATAAACGGCTGAACCGAATTTTATGAAACTTGGTATGTATATTACTACTAGCCCAACTTAGACTTTAGGCTATACTAATATTCTCTGAGACGAACAGGAGTGGGGGTTATAAGGGAGGCCTGAAATTAAAAATAGCGATATTTCGTTTCCTATTGGTTTTTCGGCAAATATGCACATAACAAAAGTTGTTTATTTTGTTATTTAGAGTAACATTTGTTATATACACTTTTTTCGTATACCGAATTATAAACGAGATATACGCTAAAACCTATAGCTGAAGTGAACAATTTTATTTGGGACAAAAGAGCCAACCGAAATAAATAAAACTCGGTATGTGTATTAGCACTAACGCTTTCATTATAATAAGCCATATTAACGTTTCTAGGCACGGCCAGGAGTGGGGGTTATAAGGGAAGCCTGAAATTAAACAAAGCGATATTTCGTTTCCTATTGTTTTTTCGGCAAATATGAACATAACAAAAGTTGTTTATTTTGTTATTTAGAAAAATTTTTGTTATGTACACTTTTTTTTATACCGAATTATAAACGAGATATAGGCTAAAACCTATTGCGGAAATGAACAATTTTATTTGGGACAAAAGACCCAACCGAAATAAATAAAAATCGGTATGTTATTAGCACTAACGCTTTCATTATAACAAGCCATACTAACATTTCTAGGGACGGGCAGGAGTGGGGGTTATAAGGGAGGCCTGAATTTAAAAATAGTGGTATATTGGTATGGAAAAATTAATTCAAATCTATGTTAATATTTTGTCCTTAATAACTGAAATCTATGCATAATGCACAGGAGACGGGAAATATGACAATTTGGAGGACAGTGAAGACTTACATAAAAAATTAATTTTATTATTAACAAATGCCAACAACAGGTATTAACCCTTAACACTGGGACGGGTAAACAAAATATTGTCCAAAGTAATGCCTTGCCAAAAAAAGTACCATCACCATTCAGGCTCAAATCAATTCCCGTGCGAAGCCGGGTATCTGAGCTAGTGTATATATATATATACTAGCGTATATAAAATATTACTAAGCTTATATAAAATATTTGCAAGTGTAAATATTTTTGTGTTTCGTTTCTTATAAGAGTGACACGAGCTCTATTCTATGGTTATTTTATGAATACTCCTAAAGAATTGAAATGTATATCTTATCTCCTTGTGGAAATAGGATATTCCTTGAGCATATTTATTTATTTTTATTATAAGAGAGACACAAACAAAATATAGCTATTCTTTGAATACTCCTAAAGAATTGAAACTCATGTTTTATTTCCCTATGGAAATGGAATATTTCTTGACATGCAAAGAAAGTAGAAAGCAACGATTGACATTCTAATATCCTGTCCAATATCTATAGTACTCCATGTTTAATATGTATTTGTTCTTCGAAATAAGAAAAGTTCATTGTTGAAAAACTGTGAAAGCAGACAAAATCAAGTAATACACGTGATAAGGCTTTTACAGGTAACATTATCATAATGCTTATAAAATCAATTTATCTCGCCGCCACTAATTTCAATATTTGAATTGAGGCTTGGAAAACTAAACAGATATTTCACCTGTTGGAATATGACAAGCTGACAATCCCTTCTTACCATCTGAGTAAGGACTATAAGTAAACAAAAACTCCCGCAGGGGCTGCGTAAACTAAGCAGATTTCTCACTTACTGGAGAACTCATCTCACCATACTGTTACGTTTACTACAAAAATAATCAAAGTTGATTATTAGGGTTCTATTGGATTGCAAAATTAAACACACAAACGTTAGCGTTTTTATCACTGCACAATTTATTTGACTATGTACTACACCCTTTTTAAACATGGTAAAATATTCTTCATTACTAATAGCAACATGCACTGATAAATTCACTTCTTATTGCACAGTACAATAACTCACGATCACGCGAATCACTGAAGATCACATAATACGGTACTGCACTGATCTTCACAAAAACACTGTACTACATTGAATCTAAAAAGAATTGTTTACTAAAGCTGCAGTGAACGCACTTTTATTCACTAGTAAGAAAAAAGCCCGTCACGCAGGGGCTGCTAACTAAACGGATTTCCCACTTGCGTCACGTATTTGCCTTTATCTCAAAAATTAAAAGTTGAATGAGACCGATAATTGGTATTTAGGCTTAGAATAAAGTAGTTCACGATATAACAACTTATTGTTAATATGACACTAGTAGGAGTGGGTGTTTACTGAATGCTGAAAACTAAAAAATCCAAATATCTAGGTTAATATTAATAATGCAAATTTTTATATAACAACATTTATGAAACATTACATTTGCAATAAGATTGATCCCATGAAATTTTTCGATGCGACGTATAATAACGGAGATATTAAGAATTTTCGAAATTCTTCTCCTCTAGACCCTCCCACTGATATATATCGTCATCTCTTGGGTCATATTTTTTACAACTTAGATGATGTGAAACAGTAAGGTAAATATTACAGAAGCCTTTCAAAGAATAACTGACTTGGTTGACTTGGTGTGTCCAATTCAATACGGACAAGAAAAACTTCCTCTTTTGGGATTTGTCTGCTTACAGTATTCCAGGGTGCGTTAAAAACACCGTTATATTTTCTCCAGTGAAATAATTATTATTGTAATTTTTTCTGTGCAATTAACCTTTCTTGAAAATCTGTATATGTTGGAGTCGTTTTATTATTGTACAAATTTATGGGCTATAGAGATATAGTTAGATTAGCAGGTAGGTCTTGTCAGTTGTTAGTCTGCAGTCTGTTAGTAAGTGTTTGATAGTTGTTTGTGTATTACACAGTGTGCATAATGTTGGTTCAGTCCTGTAGATAATGGTTGTTATCCGTCAAAGGCCATGTCTCAAACGAACTAGAACTTCCTCTTTTCTAGGATTCCTATTAATTGACAGCCATTCATGAATAGTGTCTTGTATTTCACGTAGTTCAGTGCGAGCCTGAACCAATTCCATAGATAATTTTTAGCAGATTTTCCTTAAGGGAAATCAGCTCATATTAAATTTAAAAAAATTATTATGTGCAAATACTTTTTTCTGACATTTTGTAAGATTTAAGTTTTAGCAGATTTCCCTTAAGGGAAATCAGCTATTGAGGTCGTACTCATGATGCGAGTTTCGAAAAATTTCTTCAAATGTCCATCGATCCTACCCAGGACGATCCTATGACGTCCGTTTAAAATTATATATATATTTATATATATTTGTCTGTTAACGTTCTAGCGGTCGCAATTTTTGTTTGATCGTTACCAAACTCGGAATTTAATCGTTTTATGTAAAAAGGAAGATCAAGTTCGTTAATGGCTGAAATCGGACCAGTGGGAGGGGGGATTTTTGAAAATTCAAAATATCTCCTTTATTATGCGTCGGATCGAAAAATTGTATAGAATAACTCTTATTGCAAATTAAAGTTACTATAAATATTGTTCTATACATTTATTCTGTATCTTGAATATTAACCGAGATATTTGCATTTGTATTCTGCGTGTGGTCATCAGTAGGCTATGTTCGGACTTTCCGCCGAGAGCTCTGGCGGCCGTTTCCATAACTATTCGTCCCTCGTGAATAGGTTTAGAGGTTAGGTTAACTGTTTTTTGGGGCTAGAAACTACTGGGTTATTACGCCCTAAATAATGTTTTAAGTTTAGAGGTTTCTTACTACTACAGTTGTTATTGGGCAGATTTCTCTATTGTATAACTTCACGTGGGAAATCTGCTTAGTTTACGCAGCCCCTGCGTGACGGACTTTTTTATTTTACTAAGCAAGAAGTTTTTCATTTGAATTACATATGTATTAATTCCGTTATAAATATACTTCCTATTTATTACGATATAACAAATTTTTATAAAACCTGTGGTGCAATGGAGGTGTGCAAATTCTGTTTTTCCCCACTGAAATTGTATTTAACGTATTTATCAATATTATGAGAACAGATTTTAATGAGTATATCCTTAGAAATACATTTGAATTAAAACGAGTTTACACAAAATTAATTAAATCATAATATCGGTTGGACTTATATTGGTTTTTGTTACCTCAATTCGTTTACCTTTTCCCCCTGAGTACTACCTCAATTTCAGGCAGCACTGTGATGAATTGTAGCAAATAGCCTCTAGGAAGCTGTAACTCAGGGCCCAGCTGCAAACAAACTTCCAAAGTTCCATAAGAAATCCCAAAGAAAGAATTACAAGAATGAATCACGTCGGAAGAAAAAAAAAAAAAAATTACTCGCCTGACGTCTCATTTGTTCTGCAACTATAGCCGTATTTAAGTTTGTCGTTCTCTTACGAGGTCCAAGTACGTCACGCAGGTGCTACGTAAACTAAGCGGATTTCCCACTTGTTGGAATCATATGTCAACAATCTATTAATCTCCTGCTAACAGGATGCGTCAACATCAAACTGGGCATAGCTGAGTTCAGAGTTAAAATAAAAATTGCGTGAATAGCAATGTGGATTAACTAAATGCTAAAAAAAAAAAAAAAAAATGTGTAAGCTAAGCAGATTTCCCTACACAAGAATATACTACTGATTTATATATATATATATATATATATATATATATATATATATATATATTTACACACATACAACCTCAATACCTGCTTTTCATTAATAATAATTACTCTAACTATTAACTCCGTTAATATTTGTGTTAGAGAAAGATATGTTGAACAATTAAACAATTTTTGTAAGCTATACGTAATACTTTGCCAATGAGTATGGTCATATTATATTTTTCGATCAACTGGTTAATATTGAAGATGTACATAATTTTGGATTTTAGTAGATTTTCCTGAAGGAAAATCTAGTGGTCGCCATTTTGTTTATCGATACCAAACTTGATATTTAAGACTTTTATCTAAAACTAAATATCAAGTTCGGTAGCGGTTGAAGTTGGTACTAGAGGAGTGGGGGTTTAAGGTGGAGGAAATTCTAAATATCTCCATTATTGTACGTCTGATCGAAAAATTGTATAGAAACAATCGTATTGTACAAGTAATTGTCAATAAATGGTAGTATATGCATTTTCTATCTATCTCAAATATTAACCTAAAAATTCGCATTTCTCAGTTTTCAGCCACCAGTAAACCCCCATTTTTTCATTGTACGTCAACAAGAAGCCAATGTACCACTAAATGTTTTATGCTTTTCATTGGACATTTATTTTGCAAGATACATACAAATAGATTCTATGATTTTGAGGTCTTGACTCGAAATTGTTAACTTGACTTATACAATACTCAATATTTAACTGTTCCACTCAGCCTAAAGATTGTATAGTTAATGGTTGAAGTCGTAGAAAATATGGGGGGGGCTTTAGAGGGGGAAGTCAATAATTAAACATATTTTCCTTATTATAAGTCGGATCGAAACATTTCACAGAACCAATCTTAATTGCCTGACGAAGATGGACTCATTTCCATCGAAAATTTGCAGAACAACAAAAATTCCAACCTGCTGGAACAGACAGCCGAGGTTCTCACAATGATAATACTCCCCAGCGATGCAGCCTCAAAAATAGAATTAGAACCAATCTTGTTGAACTATTGGTCCACCACAATTGTTGGTCTTTACATGTTTTTGTAACACAAATTTTAGACAAGATATTCATAATTTCATGTGTTCAGCCTTCAGTAAATCCCCGCTGCTAGTCATCTGATGTTTTGTTATCAATGGAGAAAATATTTGTTATGTAACATTACACGTGTGTTATACCAGCGCGTGGGAAATCTGCTTTGTTTACGCAGACCCTGTGTGCTAGACTTTTAAAAAGTTGGTTGAATTTTCTAGTTGTTAAAAAAAATTCCAGTAAACTGCGAATCAAACAACCAAAATAATAATAATTATACTATCCAACAATATTTCTTGTAGGAATTCCTTGTTAGCAGATTTCCCCTAAGGGAAATCAGCTATTGAGGTCGTACACATCGCGACGCGATTATCGAAAAATTTCTTCAAATGTCCATCGATCCAACCCAGGAGATGACGAAAATGAGGTCCGTTCAAAATTTTATAAATATATATATATATATATATATATATATATATATATATATATATATATATATTTGTCTGTTAACACTCTAGCGGTTGCAATTTTTGTTTAATCGTCAAACTCGGTATTTAATCATTTTAGGTAAAAAGAAAGATCAAGTTCATTAACGGCTGAAATCGGACTAGTGGGAGGGGGGGGGGGTTTAGAGGGGGGATTCTCGAAAATTAGAAATATCTCCGTTACTATACGTCGGATCGAAAAATTGTATAGAATCAATCTTATTGCAAATTAAAGTTACTATAAATATTGTCTATCTTGAATATTAACCGAGATATTTGCATTTTTCAGTTTTCAGCAAACCGCCACTTCTACTCATGTTACATAAACAATACTCAGCTACATAATAAATCACATTATTGGAAGTTTAAATACTAACAACTGTATTCAAGAGACCTTTATTATACGAGATACATGCAAATATGTCCCGGTGACCCCCCCCCCCGTCTTAAGGTTTTGAACTACTGAAATTTGATTGGTTGAGATAACAATTATTCTGACTCATTATTAATTACAGTACTAGATATAGTAAATAGTCCTCAATAAAATTAATATGTTATATTCTGATATATTTCAGTAATTGTTTTTCTTTCCGGTGTGAAGCGGGCAGACCCGTTTGTTTACATTTCTAACCTAACGCTTCCTGTCGGCAGGTTATTAAATTGGATGAAACACTTCTTATTTCCGTTTGTATTTATTCACGGTGGTGTTGTATTACCTGTATGTAGATTTATATATTAATAAACTTCACGAGGGAAATCTGCTTAGTTTACGCAGCACCTGCCTGATGGACTTTTTATTATTTAGCTGATATTAAAGAGTGAGTGTATTTATGATAAATGAGATTAACCAAGAATTCTCCATTATTCTTCTTTAATAACTGAGATATGTTTTCACCCTTAATTATACCTTTATGAACTTTCATTATTATTATTATTATTAAGTTAATTTCGAAATGGGGTTTATTCTATGAAAATTAATATAATACATATAACACTTATTACATTTGAAAACAACCAGTAGAATAAATACTTAACAAATATTAATGAGAATTCGTGGAAACATTACAGCCATACAGCATTAAGGTATTATTCCATTTAAATTTAAAACGGGATCGGAATGATCAAAGGTCCCTTTACTTCACACCGCTTTATTCATGCCCTCTCTGCAGTAATTACCAAAAGTATTTAAGCATGTATTGTTGTCCTCTTATTTGTTATTTAAATTGGTCTTTCCTTGTTTTTATTTTTCTAATTGTATTTTTGTTAATCCATTAAAAACTCCAGACAGATAATTAAAAAAAGTCCGTCAGGCAGGGGCTGCGTAAACTAAGCAGATTTCCCAAGTGAAGTTTTACAATAGAGAAATCTGCCTAATAACAAGTGTAGTAAGTAGTAAGGGATCACTAAACTTATACACGGGGGACGAATAGTTACGAAAAAGGCCGCCAAAGCTCTCTTCGGAAGTACCAAACAGCTCACTCCTGCCGACCAATGCAGAATACAAATGCAAATATCTCGGTTAATATTCAAGATACAGAATAAATGTATAGAACAATATTTATAGTAAGTTTAATTTGCAATAAGATTGATTCTATATATTTTTTCGATCTGATGTATAGTAACGGAGATATTTTGAATTTTCCGAAAATCCTCCCCTCTAAACCCCCCCCCTCCCACTGGTCCGATTTCAGCCATTAACGAACAAGATCTTCCTTTTTACATAAAACGATTAAATTCCGAGTTTGGTAACGATCAAACCAAAATTGCGACCGCTAGAGTGTTAACAGACAAATATATATATATATATATATATATATATATATATATATATATATATATATATATATATATATTTTGAACGGACCTCATTTTCGTCATCTCCTGGGTAGGATCGATGTACATTTGAAGAAATTTTTCGAAACTCGCGTCATGAGTACGACCTCAATAGCTGATTTCCCTTAAGGGAAATCTGCTAAAATGTCTCAGAACTCACGACAACACATACTGTACTTACCAAGATATTCAAGCCCAAGCAAAACATATGATACTCAATTCATGGCAGAAAACTTGGTTTACCACAACTGATAACAAATTTCGAGAACTGAAACATACACTTGGTGAATGGCCTTCCTCAAAAAGATAATTCTCCTAATTAGAAGAGAAGAAGTAGTTTTAACGAGGTTGAGAATTGGTCATTTACGACTAACTCACACTTGCTTACTTACTGGAGAAGTGGAACCCTACTGCCAACACTGTAACTGTAGACTTACTATAAAACATACGGGTATACTTACTGACTGCTATCTAAGGACTCACATAGACCTACTATACACTTCCACTGAATTACTACATAGCCCGTATATAGACCATCTATTACAATACTTGAAACATAACAACATTTTCAAAAAATTATAATTTTGGGCAATACTGAAAATATTTGCAGAAATGAGTATACTTACTTAAATATAATAATTATATGTTATATGTTGAATATGTTATATGTTAAATATGTTATATGTTAAATATGTTATATGTTAAATATGTTATATGTTAAATATATTATATGTTAAATATGTTATATGTTAAATATGTTTTATGTTCAATATGTTATATGTTAAAAATGTTATATGTTAAATATGTTATATGTTAAAAATGTTATATGTTAAATATGTTATATGTTAAATATTTAATATGTTGAATATGTTATATGTTAAATATGTTATATGTTAAATATGTTATATGTTAAATATGTTATATGTTAAATATGTTATATGTTAAATATGTTATATGTTCAATATGTTATATGTTCAATATGTTATATGTTCAATATGTTATATGTTCAATATGTTATATGTTCAATATGTTATATGTTCAATATGTTATATGTTCAATATGTTATATGTTCAATATGTTAAATATGTTATATGTTGAATATGTTATATGTTGAATATGTTATATGTTTAATATTTTATATGTTCAATATGTTATATGTTGAATATGTTATATGTTGAATATGTTATATGTTGAATATTTTATATGTTCAATATGTTATATGTTGAATATGTTATATGTTCAATATGTTATATGTTCAATATGTTATATGTTCAATATGTTATATGTTAAATATGTTATATGTTAAATATGTTATATGTTAAATATGTTATATGTTAAATATGTTATATGTTAAATATGTTATATGGTAAACATGTCAATTATTATGCTGTACGTTAACTGATTCGTCGCTAAATCCCCCTTGTTACAAATTGCGATTATTGTATGAATAATAATAATTAAAAATGTCTCCGTCGTGACGAGATATTCTCAAGAAATGTTTATTCCAAGGGTGGGCCCATTTAACTCTTCCACGAAAACATTTAATGGAAAATTTGAATAAAATATTCCCAGCAAACTGTCAGGCATCTTCAGCTGTAATGCTCCTAAAAAGCGACGTTCCAACATGATATTTTATTCTATTTTCCTTCAGTATGGATTAATAGAAAAAAAAAAATTTATATTTCCGCTTTAAGCCTATTATTTTGAAGAGACCAATGGCTGTCCCTTCAAATTACATTAGTGTTTGGAGGAAATAATCACATTCTCTGAAACTTTACCTTCCTAAAAATATTTCTTAAAACGCATTTCCCGAATTCTGGGGGGGGGGGAATGCTTTCGTTTTCATAAATTTATTGTCGCTTCACCGTCACCTCATGGTTCCAGCTTCGGCTTATACCTTGGAAGTAAAATAATTAGAATTAAAGGCTAGAAATAACCTAAAAATATACATCACCAAGCTCCCAATGTAAAATGTACATGTAATAAAGTATTTTGAAGATATATTATATAGATAACTGCTCTAGCTGTAACATTTTGACAGCTATCTGTTCCTACTGTATCATTTTGAAATACATCTGTTCTATTTGTAACAGTTTGACAGATATCTGTTCTATCTGTAACAGTTTGACAGATATCTGTTCTATCTGTAACAGTTTGACAGATATCTGTTCTATCTGTAACAGTTTGACAGATATCTGTTCCTACTGTATCATTTTGAAAGATATCTGTTCCAGGTTTATCATTTTGATAGATGTCTGATTCAGCTGTATCATTTTGACATATATCTGTTCTATTTGTAACAGTTTGACAGATATCTGTTCTATCTGTAACAGTTTGACAGATATCTGTTCTATCTGTAACAGTTTGACAGATATCTGTTCCTACTGTATCATTTTGAAAGATATCTGTTCCAGGTTTATCATTTTGATAGATGTCTGATTCAGCTGTATCATTTTGACATATATCTGTTCTATTTGTAACAGTTTGACAGATATCTGTTCTATCTGTAACAGTTTGACAGATATCTTTTTCAGCAGAATCATTTTGATATACATCTGTTCCTGCTGTATCATTTTGAAAGACATCTGTTCTAAGAGTATCATTTTGACATATCTTAACAGCAAGAGAAACAGAGAACAGGTGCTTCAATGAGATCACCAGTGTTTGTTATTCCACCATGCAGGAAATCTGTTTGGTTTTCGCATTCCTGTTTAATGTAAATAAATGCACAAAGAACAACAAAGAATTGAAACTGAATAATCTAATTGAAACTGACATGAGGCTTGTGAAAGCGTACCGAATTAACTAATAGCTTTCCAACGTTGAAAAATGATTTCCAGTATTTTCGCAGGTGTTAAAGAGCTCTCACTGAGTCCCCATTATTTTGATGGAAACAGTTTCAATTGCTTTTATCCCTTAACGAGCTGCGTTAAAATAATATATAACACCGGCTAAAGGTGTTTTCATCAAGTCCGCGTTTTCCTCATGTACACATCAAAGGATGTAAATTAATATGAATATTCAACTTCAACCTAATTACTTACAAAGCATATATAGAATATAATATAAAGAGATATTAAAATGTAAAGAAACGATCAAAGTTTAATCATTCCCTTCAAAATCTATTGAAAAAAAATAATTAAAATCTATAACCACAAAAATGGCAACTAATGATTTTCAAAAAATACAAAAATTGACAGATGATGGGTGTTATATTAAAAAAAAAGTAAGTGATCAATCAACGCTAGAAACTATTTATAGGAACGAAATCAAATTTTATTTCTCCCTAAAAACAAATTGAATATCATAAAAACATAATCAAATAACACAATTTTAAATCAGTAACATTATTAAATAAGAAAATTCCACCAAGCAAAGACTGCGTAAGCTAAGCAGTATTCCACACGTTTTAATAAGTCTGTTAATCTAGCAAAGAGCAATCTTTAGGATTTTAAAATTATTGTTATTCTTTGTTGAACAGGAAGGGGTCCGGTGGTATGTCGGCTACGAAACATGAATAGTTACTTTATTCAATCATATGTTTTTGATGTTATTTTAATATGGCTTTCGGAGAGTAGGGTGTCATAACACACCGTTTATTGTATTTTTTCTCTTGTTAATTTCGAGAGCTTCTAGAACTAATCTTTTACCGAGGTGGTCTTCCCTAGCCGAATTCCTTAAAATGATAATACTTCCCAGCGATACAACCTCAAAAATAGAATAATAGAATATATATAGGGGAGAGTAGGGTAATAGCGCGGGTAGTCGGGAGCAAAGCGGGAAGCTCCTCTTAGCCGTTGTGTGTACTGCAGTGGGGATGATAACAGAGTAACTACAGTGTAGGGGAGAGTCGGGTAATAGCGGGTAGTCGGGAGCAAAGCGGGTAGCTCCTCTTAGCCGTTGTGTGTACTGCAGTGGGGATGATAACAGAGTAACTACAGTGTAGGGGAGAGTAGGGTAATAGCGGGTAGTCGGGAGCAAAGCGGGTAGCTCCTCTTAGCCGTTGTGTGTACTGCAGTCGGGCTGATAACGGAGCAACTACAGTGTAGGGGAGAGTAGGGTAATAGCGGGTAGTCGGGAGCAAAGCGGGTAGCTCCTCTTAGCCGTTGTGTGTACTGCAGTCGGGCTGATAACGGAGCAACTACAGTGTAGGGGAGAGTAGGGTAATAGCGGGTAGTCGGGAGCAAAGCGGGTACCTCCTCTTAGCCGTTGTGTGTACTGCAGTCGGGCTGATAACGGAGCAACTACAGTGTAGGGGAGAGTAGGGTAATAGCGGGTAGTCGGGAGCAAAGCGGGTAGCTCCTCTTAGCCGTTGTGTGTACTGCAGTCGGGCTGATAACGGAGCAACTACAGTGTAGGGGAGAGTAGGGTAATAGCGGGTAGTCGGGAGCAAAGCGGGTAGCTCCTCTTAGCCGTTGTGTGTACTGCAGTCGGGCTGATAACGGAGCAACTACAATCCACCTTTGAAGAAGAAGCAGCGGCCATTACGCCAAATCGTTAGTCGTGCTTGTTTTGTGTCAGTGGCAATAATTCAATTTTCATGGAACCTGCTTATGATTTTGGTGGAAAAGATTTTTGATTGTACTGTGCTCCGGTTCCAATTAGAATACAGGCATGTAGTTCCCTTAGTATAAGTTTTTATTACCTTTATTTTAGCACTAAGTAATTGTCTTTAGCGTTTGGTATGCCCGAATGACGCAATGTTTTATTTAAACTTTACGCGCGGGGTAAAACCGGGTAGCAGCTATGCCACGATTCTCGAAACATGAAAAGTATAATTTTACCTAATTTTGTTTAATTATTTCACTGTAAAAGCACGTATAATGACAAACAATATGATAAATCTTGCAACTATGAATTTACTTTTTGAAATATATAATTGTTTTGAAATAGCTAAAAAGATTAATGTTGTTATTTTTAACTATATTTTTTTGTATTGTTCCCAAAAGGGGGGTTTGTTTTAATGTATCAAACAACATTTTTTATTAACAGAAAAACATTAATTTGATTAAAAATCTTTACATTTTTATTTTCCAATAAGAAAAGCATTTGTACCCGGTTTAACCCTACTAGTGGGGTTAAACCGGGGGAAATGACTTTTTACAATAAAATAGGGTAAAACTTATTTAAAAATTTAGATTTTGTTTTGAAACTGTATTTACGTTATAAGATAAATAAATTTTATTTCAACCAAACTTTACTTATTTGTGGTAAAAATTTTGGTTTCTGGAAGCCTTCAAACCTTAGCTACCCGCTTTTATCCCACTTCATATATGCTAGTCTCTTGTCACTCAAGCGAACACAATTTTTGTTGAACTACTACCAAACTCAATTTATAAGCATTTCAAAATTAAAGATCAAGTCCAATAACGGCTAAAATCTGACCTTGTGCGGGGGGGGGGGTTAAGTGGGGTCATTCCGAATATAGGAAATATCTCCGACGGATCAAAAAATTTAAAAAAAGTCCGTCACGCAGGGGCGGCGTAAACTAACCAGATTTCCTACGTGAAGTTATACAATAGAGAAATTTCACGAGAGCCGAGCAGTTAATGAAACAACCGAACTAGCTTTTAGCAGGAAAGCCACTTCGTCCGTTAGCCGCCTAGATTTAATAAAAATGCAAATATCTCGGTTAATATTCAAGATAGAGAATACATGTATATAACAATATTTATAGTAAATTTAATTTACAAATAGATTGATTCAGTACAATTTTTCGATCTGGCGTATAGTAATGGAGATATTTCGAATTTTCGAAAATCCTCCCCTCTGAACCCCCCCTCCCACTGGTGCGATTTCAGCCGTTAACGAACTTGATCTTTCTTTTTACATAAAATAACTAAATATCGAGTTTGGTAACGATAAAACAAAAATTGCGACCGCTAGAGCGGTAACAGACAAATATATATTTATATATATATATATATATATATATATATATATATATATAGAGAGAGAGAGAGAGAGATAGATAGATAGATAGATAGATAGATAGATAGATAGATACAGTTTTGAACGGACCTCATTTTAGCAGATTTCCCTTAAGGGAAATCAGCTATTGAGGTTGTACTCATGACGGAATTTTCGACATTTTTCTTCAAATGTCCATCGATCCTACCTAGGAAATGACGAAAATGAGGTCCGTTCAAAACCTGTTATATATATATTACTATATATATATATATATATATATCTATATATTTGTCTGTTACCGCTCTAAGCGGTCGCAATTTTGTGTTTGATCCTTTATCCAAACTTCATATTTAAGCGTTTTATGTAAAAATAAAGATCAAGTTCGTTAAACGGACTGAAATCGGACCAGTGGGAGGGGGGGTTTAGAGGGGAGGATTTTCGAAATATTCGAAATATCTCCGTTACTATACGTTCGGATCAAAAGATTGTATAGAACCATTCTTATTGCAAATTAAATTTACTATAAATAATTGTTCTATACATTAATTCTCTATCTTTGAATATTAACCGAGATATTTGCATTTGTATTCTGCGTATGGTCACCAATAGGCTATGTTCGGAGTTTCCGACGAGAGCTCTGGCGGCCGTTTCCATAACTATCGTCCCTCGTGACTAGTTTAAGAGGTTAGGTTAACTGTTTTTTGGGCTAGAAACTACTGGGTTATTACGCCCTAAATAATGTTTTTTAGGTTTAGAGGTTTCTTACTACTACAGTTGTTATTAGGCAGATTTCTCTATTGTAAAACTTCACGTGGGAAATCTGCTTAGTTTACGCAGCCCTGCGTGACGGACTTTTCGTCATCTCCTAGGTAGGATCCATGGACATTTAAAGAAAAATTTCGAAAATTCCGTCATGAGTACAACCTCAATAGCTGATTTCCCTTAAGGGAAATCTGCTAAAAGCTAATTTCATTAGCGACTCTAATTGTGACTGCTGCTAGAATCTACCTAGTTGCTCCTACATAGAGTATATCGATCCACTACATATCTGGGCATGAAACCAAACTAAAATGTTAATGTTTATTCGTTGTGGGTTGCATTCACACTTTAACAGGTGGTATAAACAATTATATTGTGACGAATTCATTATTTGTTTTTTTTTATTTATTTATACAGGAGCACCCTCATCTTGGCGATTTGGCTCAAAGTTTCACAATGTAAAATGAAAACAAAATTATAGAAAAATAACAAAAACTGAAACAACAAATAAAAATCATTCATACAACAGATAATCATTAAATACTAGTAATAAACACAATTAATAAACATAAGACATAAATAAACATTAGATAAACAAACATAGATACACATTAGACTAGTAATAAAGACAATACTTTAAAATGTTTTTAATAAAAAAATTAAGTTATTCCTATATACATACATTTATATTATTTTTTTTTATTTATTTAGTTTTGTGCCCCATAGCGATGGTGATTTGCATTATTAGGATGATATATTTACTCCTTCATGTGCTTACCTTTTTTTGTACTTTTATATTATGGAAAATATTTCTCTAATATCTGATTCTTTCTCATATCCGTGCTTTGTCCAAAGAATATAATAAAAGTTGACACTTTTAAATGTTTTTAGGCATGCTGTAGACCTATTCTATTTTGTATTACATACATGTTTTTGTAAATGTTGATGTGTTTTAGATATGTTAGTATTTGTGGAATATATTGGCTGCTGTCAGTTAATAGTTCTGTCATATCGTGGGTAAGTGAAGATTTTCTCGTTGGATGCAGTCTGTCAGTATGTGTTTTATCGTTAGGTTTTTGTTGCAGTATTTGCATATAGGGTTATCAGTCCTTGTCATTAAGTGTCTATGTGTCAGGTATGTGTGGCCGATCCTGAGTCTGGCAAGAACTACTTCCTCCCGTCTAGTACTCCTATGGCTCGATGGCCACTCCTTAATAGTACTTTTGATGCTGCAGAGGTGGTTCTTTACTTCCATCCATTCTGATTGCCATTTGTTTACGATTCGGAGGCGTATTCATTAGATAAAATCATTAGTTCCAGAAAAGCGCTGTAATCTGATGGTAACCACCTGAGGTTAAAGCTATTACCTTGTTATTTAATTAAAAATGACACCAATTACAAAAAAAGCAAATAAAAAAAAACAATAGAAAACGTATATCTCAAAATAAGAAGAGTAGAAAAATACGTATGAGAGATTGTAGGAAGGAAAATCAAAGCACATCCTACAGGAAAAGTATTTCTGGCTTCTGAACACATTTTCATTATTGGAAATCAATAATTTGATTAGGTATTAGCCTTCTTCCTCCAAACCAAATGCCGCGGGCTGACATTCTCTTTATTCCTTTAGTCTCCAACCAAGAGCGACCAATGCAAAGGCTCGGCTGACATTCTCTTTATTCCTTTAGTCTCCAACCAAGAGCGCCATGTTTTGTTTTTTTTATAAACATTCTTTTTACTTCCTTTTACAATGCAAAGGAAGTATTCCAATCGCAAAAATTTTCGGGTTAGAGATATCAAAGGAATTATCGGTATTGGCACGCCCGAAAACCATTTTCAACGTGGCGTATGTACATATCTTCTATAACTCAAAAGTCCGTCACGCAGGGGCTGCGTTAACTAAGCAGATTTCCCACGTGCGACACGTACTTTCATTTATCTCAAAAATTAAAAGTTCAATGAGAACAATATTTGGTATTAAAGCTTCAAATAAAGTGCTTCATAACATAATAGAATACTGTTAATATGAGATGAGTAGGAGTGGGGCTTTACTGAAGACCGAAAACTAAAAAATGCAAATATCTCAATTAATAATCAAGATATTGAAATAACGTACAAAAAAAAAAAAACCTTTATAGAAAATTCAATTTTCAATTAGAATGGTTATACACTTTTTCGATCCGACGCATAATAACGGAGATATTAAGAGTTTTCAAAATTCTCCCCATCTAAACCCCCCCCTCCCCGCGGTCCGATTTTAGCCGTTAACGAACGATCGCTAACGAGAGGGATATGGAGAGCGAGAGAGAGAGAGTGAGTGAGAGAGAGGGAGAGTGAGAGAGAGGGAGAGGGAGAGAGAGGGAGAGAGTGAGAGAGAGGGAGAGTGAGAGAGAGGGAGAGAGGGGGAGAGAGAGAGAGAGAGAGAGAGAGAAAGCAGAGAGATTGACTATGAGCGAAGGGTAGAAGAGACGAGGGACGAGGGAGGTGAGAGCGAGGGAGAGACAGAGCGAGAGAGAGCGAGAGAGAGAGCGAGAGAGAGAGAGAGAGAGAGAGGCCGGGGGTGAGAGACTGAGAGAGAGGGAGAGTGAGAGAGAGCGAGAGATGGAAAAAGAGATGAAGTCATATTTTCGTTCGTTAGACCACGTTTCACAGTAACAGCTGCACTAGCGTCCCTTAGTAAATTTGCAGCACTGGAGTTACGTCTAAAGTGGAGAGTACAACACATTGACAAGAAAAATAATTAAGTTGCTACTAAATTTTAAGCTATCGTTGCTTGAAGGGATCTTCTCTCTTCCTCAGTTCAAATTGGTTCCCCTTGACAAACTAAATTGATTTCTTTCTGTGTTACTAAAAATCATCCATTTCTTACCGGGGCAGAGAGTTAAGAACGCGCGCGCGCGGGAGAGAGAGAGAGAGCCGAGAGTTGGAGTCGAGCGAGAGCGTAGAGAGAAAGAGAGAGAGAGAGAGAGAGAGAAAGGTGGGGGGAGGGAGAGAGGGAGAAAGAGATAGGGAGAGGGAAAGGGAGAGAGAGGGAGTGAGAGAGACAGAGAGCCCCCCCCCCCCACCCCCCCCCCACACCCCCCCCCCCCACCCACCCCCACCCCCCGCCCCCCGCCCCCCGCCCCCCCCCCCACCCCCCCCCCCCCCCCCCCACCCCCCCCCCCCCCCCCCCCCCCCCCCCCTCCCCCACCCCCCCCCCCACACCCCCCCCCCCCCACCCCCCCCCCCCCCCACCCCCCCCCCCCCCACCCCCCCCCCCACCCACCCCCCCCCCCCCCCACCCCCCCCCCCCCCCACCCCCCCCCCCCCCAGCCCCCCCCCCCCCCCACCCCCCCCCCCCCCCACCCCCCCCCCCCACCACCCCCCCCCCCCCCCCCCCCCCCCCCCCCCCACCCCCCCCCCCCCCCACCCCCCCCCCCCCCCACCCCCCCCCCCCCCCACCCCCCCCCCCCCCCACCCCCCCCCCCCCCCACCCCCCCCCCCCCCCACCCCCCCCCCCCCCCACCCCCCCCCCCCCCCACCCCCCCCCCCCCCCACCCCCCCCCCCCCCCACCCCCCCAGAAAATCTCACATGATTAATTTCATCATATATTATTATACATAAAAATCGGATTAGATACTTCTTCGAAAATCGCGTCATGAAAACAACCTGAATATCATCATACATGGTAATCATTCATAGTCGTCTGTTAGAACTTATGGGTAACTAACTAACTGGGTCCTAGAGGGAGACCGTATCCTACATAGTCACCTGTCAACACTTATGTCAGAGTGTAGCTGAGTCCTGGTATTCAGGTCAAAACTGTTTAGAGTCTTCGGCCATTTCACCTGCATAAATACAGCGAATTTCAAGGAACGGCCCAATGTAACCAGTATAGCTTGGAGAAAGAAGCGGAATATTTGTTTAGTAATCCTGGGTGTGGGAAAGGCATTTTATACCGTCAGTCGTCATGCGATCCAGGCTTTGGGTAGGACCCGGGGTCTTCCGGAAGAATGTTTTGGAAATATTGACGGCATCTATGGCCATTGACCATGTGATTGTGGCATCACGGGCCCGAGTCGGTTTAATGTTTTCTACTTTCTGGCTGTCTTTCATTTCCTATGCGGATGACCTCATTCTTCTAGCATTCTCAGAAGAAGGTCTCAATGTGTCTTTGAAAAAGCTGGTAAGAAGCTTAGGTCCAAATGCAAATGTAGGGTGGTGAAGGTTTAGCCGGCATATGGTCTTTAGGGTTTTCGAACAGTTTGTTTGGGCTCTGAGGGTTGAATGTGTCTGCGTGTGCCTTGGCGTGCCATTTTCCCATCCAGGTGTGGAGCCATTTGTTCCTAACTGGGAGGACGTCATGTCTAAGATTGGTAGAGCACTACTGAATCCACAGCAGAAAATGGAATATTTGAGGACTTATGTTCTACCCTGGTGGTTCCTTGGAAAACCAAACCCGGTTGAGCTTCGTCGAATGGATGTGAGTAGCTTTTATTCGCAAACAGTTGCATCTCCCACCGGACTCCTGTAACGCTTTCATTCATGCTGGTCGTAGGAATGGTGGGGCTGCTATTCCCTCATTGACCTCAGTTATACCCATTCTTAGGTGCAAGCGTATAGAGTGTTCTGGGTATGTATTGGGAGAGAGGGAAGCTACGCGTGAGGTGAGACAGGGGCTTGGAGGGGAGGTTGGTGCCACCTGAGAATGTCCTGGATGTGAATATGGTGTGTATGAATGAGCTGTATGAGAGGGTTGATTGTAAGTATTTGAGTGAATGTAGTAAGGTGTCAGCCTTTACTGGACGGGCAGGTGAAGAGCAGCAGAATTATTGGGAAAGAAATTCGCTGCTTCTCGAGGATTGTGGGAGGGGCAATCCCTACCAGGATGAGGACATCCCGGGGTCAGCCGGAGCGGAGGAGGAACGCCAGTTGCCGAGCTGGCAGTGACGCTCTGGAGACGATGACCCACATCGTAAGCATCTGTCCATATTCTCGCTGGCTAAGAATACACCGGCACGACGAGGTAGTGCGATTTGTTAGACGGGGTTCATCATGAGGGGGTGAGGCACGTGGCATGAAAACGTCTTTATGACCCAACAGGGTAAATTTAGGCCGGACATGGTACTCATAGAGTACAAAGGAAAGGCCGTTATTATTGATGTATACAGTATGATCAGCTGGACCTAAAGATGTCTGTTGCCAAGCTCGCTGATGTGGAGCCAGGCTTGGTGAAGGTTCTGCCGGTAACCCTGTCTTAAAAGGCGTCTGGTGCAAGAAGAGTGCAGTTGGGCTGCGAGCGCGGGGAGTGAGTCAGGCTACACTGGAGTGGATCACTATCAAAGTGCTCAATGGAACTTGGTTCGTGTGGGCCAAGTTCAGTACCTTTCCTCGAGGCTTCAGGGCCGCTGGCAGACCGACAGAGAAGGTGTTGGATAGGCTCGGCATGGCTGATAGAAGTGCCCCGAATCTAGGGTGTACTCATAGATTTAGAATTTATTTAATTACGTTTATTTATTCACTTAATTATTTTTCTATTTGTTCCCGTGAGTGCTTTTTTTTCATTGTTGTTATTTTATATTGCAATTGTTTTTTTATTTTTCCTTATTTCGGATTACGTTTCGTTTGTTTATAATGTATGTGATTACGTGGCTGTTATTTCTAGGCGGATTGTCTTTTCTTTTTCCTTGTTTTTTTAATCATTATATTTATTCTTAAGTTGTATTATTTGTACTAATTTATGTATGCTTCGGATTTTTTTTAAATTTAATTATCATACCTTATAACCGTAAAGACCGACCTACGAGCATGCACTCACTGTAACACAGTACTGACCATTAAACATCTCCGGAATGACTGCAGACTACGTGAACATTTGAACTTACCCAACGACTTGTACGAACTATTAACAGAAGGTAGCCCACATATAAATACATTCTTAAATCACTTTTAGACAACTGACATTTACAACAAACTTTAAACCACACCTACTCCACTCATTTCTCTATGTTTATATCTCTGTGTAATACATAACTTGTGTCTTAGACTTCCATCAACCTCATGCCAGGATTAATCTCAAAATTTATAGTTTCACATAGCATTATTTTAACATTTCCTTAATTTTATTTCCATATATTTTATACTATGTTTTAATAATTTTGAAAAAATGTTTTCATTATTTTAAAATTTTAATTTAAAGAATTCAAATAAATGATACAGAGGGACATCGCCTAGTTGCGGAGCTCTTCAAATAAATAAAATTAAAAAAATAATTATTTTATTTGTTTGTTCAGTGGTGTTTATTTACTTACTTTTAGGTTAAGGATAAGAACTATTTTATGGGTGCTAGATTTTATGCCTACTTTTTATAATGTCATTTAGGGAATTTCAAGGGTTTAGATACCCTTATTATTGATGTGTTTTGTAATATAGTGTAGAAGGTTTGTTATTTTGTTGTATGTATTTTTTTATTTGTATTTAAAACCCAAACAAACAAGTAAAAACGACAGACCATGAGGATGGTGCCATCGCAACCGAAAGAAAAGTGCTACTTGTACAGCTATGACATTACTGTTATCCATTATGTGATACGCTAAAGAAAGTATTCTAATCGGGTAGCTTCTCGTTTCCCGGATATCAACGGAACTATCCGTTTTTTACCCTGATTCAACTCATTTTGACTAGTTTCGGTGTGACGTCTATACATATCTCGAATAACTCAAAAACAGCTATTCTTAATGTTCGCGGAAGAATGAACTCCGCGAAAAGTGAAGCTAGCGCACGCCAGCCGATGGCGTCATTTAGGGTCCACTCATCCTTGCCCTGGACTGGGGACCTCGCTGCCAGCACATCCAGCCACGAGAGGGACCGATAGGGAAGGGCAAGAAGACGGAGAACAAGGTGGAAGCCTAGTGCGGCACTTAATGGAGAGCTTATCATCGTGGTGAAAACCCCCCTCAAAATGCACGAGTAGGCGAAAAAGGGCCAGCCGGGAGATGTAGCTGAGAAGCGGGGAAGAACCAGGAACAGGAGAGGAACTAGGAAGACATGAATCAAGTGAGTACTCACATTCATACATAGAACAACTTCAAGTCACACATCGAAGCCAACTAGCACAAACCCAATAATGGACATTATTTACCCCGAAACACTTAGAATGTTGATGTGTGGAATTGTTGTAACATCTATCTGTGATAGCCATTTTTTGATAAAAAGTGTTTATAGGGGAGAGGTTTAGATGACGGCGAAAATTTAAAAAAAAAAAAAAAAAAATTAAATTTCTCCGTACTTATTAGAGATAAACAAAATATGTATAAGACATATTTTTGTTTGTCTATTGCATGAGACCTATTAATTATGTTCTAGTTCATTTTTTGATCCAATGTCACTGCCTTATATGAATAAAATGATTTATTTATTTTAAATGAAGTAGAACCAATCATTTGCTTTATTTAATTGAATAGGAGTATAACGAATTCTTGTGGTGCTTACTTATTTTAGCCACTTCTAACCTTAAAGCTATAGTAATTTGTAAACAGCGTATGTCCATCTTAACATTCTTTCGAAGGCTTGTTATTACGGGAGAAAAACAGAATGAGATGTATTTATCATCAGCTTATAATTCCAGAAGGTGGGATAACGCTGCACATGACATAGCGGACTTTTTTTTAATATCCTCTAGGGGGAAAATACTATTTTTCCGAAAACCTGGATCGGGCTTAAAGGAAAAAATATGGGTACAGGGAGAGCGAGAGAGGGTTAAGGGGGGGGTGGAGGGGGGTTTAGTTGGGGTTTTGAGGAGTGGGCAGGTTCATGAAATTCATATACACCCAAAGTTTGTTTTAAAGGAGTTTGAAAAGCCCCTCTGGGGGAGGCCCATTTTGTTTTACTGCTCGGAGGGGTTTTGGTGCAGCCGTCCATATTTCCCGGGCTAGGGCACTGATTGGGAAAACTGTTTTCCTGGAGGGTCGAACCCTTGACTGGAGGAAATCACTTGGACAAACACTCCGGTTCAAGTGGCCACCAGTATTACCAGCCAGCCTTCTCCTATTTTATTAAAACATTTTGCATTCAGCCCTCTTCTTCTCTTATATTTATCTGTCACAGCTGTGCTGCCTTTTATTTTCCTAAATATGCGCCTTCCTCTAATAAATTAATAAATTTAATCACAGAGATCAATAATATTGCCAAGTGCACTGCAATATTTCCCTTTATTTATGAAGAGCACTTTCGATTTACTTAAATGGCCATCTTCAGTCCTGCTTTGCCTGGAGACTTTCAGTTTGACTATTACAGATTTATAAATATACTAGCTGTACCCTGCGTGCGTAGCTACGCCACCAACTAAAATAACTTTGAAGGAAAGACATTACACAAAAT
>CM032231.1:22945000-23152500 GCA_019009955.1 Riptortus pedestris
GTAGGCCGGTTTGTACGGATGTTCCCTCCGTCTTCCTTGGAAGAAGCAGTAGAAAGGGCGTGCACCATTGAGCTGGAGGAGGGGGGTAGTCGGCAGGTGTTTGCAATTGATGAGACCGGGGGAGAAGGGCCGGTGGTGAGTAGGGTACACCAAGACCGAGGGAAGTCCCGGTCTCAGTTGGAAGTGATTTGTTATCGCTGTGGAGGTAGCGGTCACTTTTCAAGTAAATGTGCAACGCCAGTCACTCCAGGCGATCGAGGGGCACTGATAAGTAACAAAAAGGGGGCCCTGACGCTCGTGTGCTATAGATGCCGAACTCCAGGGCACGTCGCTAAGGAATGCCGCCAGAGGGTTAAATCAGAGCGCACTATTAGGGAAAACCCAAAAGGCCAAGACCTGGTCGAGCCCCGCGAACCAGGTCGAAACTAAGAAAAGGCGGGGACAGAGACGTTAGGCTCCACGGGATTGGAGGAGGGGAAAAGCCTAGGTTTACAGTCCAAGTGAGCATAGACGGCCTCCCACACCTAATGCTATTAGATACGGGGGCTGATGTCACACTCCTCAAGAAGCCTATCAGAGGAAAGGAACTACTCCCTCCGAGTAGTAAATTAAAGGGCGTGTCCGGGGAGGCGTTGGAGGTTCGTGGAGAGCAATCGGTGAGAGTGCGACTGGACCAGACCGACCTTATCCACCCTGTGGTGATAGCAGAAGTAGATATTGACTGCGATGGGCTCCTGGGCATGGATTTGCTTAGGAGATTTGGTGCGGTGGTTGATATTTCCTCTGGGTCAATTAAGGCTACCCGTTCCCCTTCGCGATTAAATAAATTGATGAGAGTCAATGAGGACAGGTTAGAGAAGGACAGACAGTGGATAAGGGAGGTTAAGCGCCGGACCGCTGAGCTGGTTTCTAAGTGGGACAAAAAGAGGGGAGGTGAAACGCCCGCCGTCGGCAGTCGTGCATTATCTAAATCCCCTGAGGCGCCAATCTCTAAGGGTAGACCGAAGAAGAGAGACTTGAAAGGAATCTCTTTGGGCTACGATGAGGTGAATCGTTTCGTGAAGGTACAGAGGGCGGAAGTAATCCCCCCTTACTGTGAAGCCTTGGTGCCTGGGAAGATAAGAGGTCGTAAGCCGGACGGACCGGTGCTGGTCGAACCTGAACTTGTGGCAGCTAGCGGTCTGAGGATAGCGCGGGTGGTGGTAGACGGAAGCTCAAGCGTTTTGTGGCTGAAGGTACTAAATGAAACCTCCACCGAATTAACGTTGAATAAGGGTGAGATCGCGGGCAAGGCTTACGCGATATGCCCCGAAGACGTGTTGCGCACGGAAGACAGATCCGCCCCTAAGCGTGTCGAGGATGGTAACCTGTCTCGGGGAGAAATAAGGGGTAAGCTGGCGCATCTGCCAGAGAAGGAAAAGCACCTGATTGAACAAGTGCTGATGGATTTCTCGGACGTATTTGAGGAACCTGGGGAGGAAGGGTGTAGCTTGCCTGTGTTCCATCACATAAGAACAGGAGACGCTCCTCCGATTGCGAAACGGCCGTACAGGGTCCCTTTCCATGAGAGGGCTGTGGTGGAGGAACAATTGGAAGGCATGCTCGCCAAGGGCGTCATCACCCCTTCGGATAGTCCCTGGTCGGCACCAGTTGTGCTGGTTAGAAAAACGAACCAGGACGGGAGTATAAAGTACCGTTTTTGTACGGATTTTAGGGGGTTAAACGCGGTAACACGACCAGACCCGTACCCCTTGCCACTGATTCAAGAAACCCTTGAACAATTAGGGACGAGTAAGTATTTTAGTACCATCGATCTGGCCAGCGGGTTCCACTAAATACCCATACCCCCCGAGGACCGAGAGAAGACGGCTTTTACCACTCTAGGAGGCCACTGGGAATACAGGAAAATGGCGTTCGGTTTGTGTGGAGCGCCGGCTACGTTCCAACGAACTATGGATCAGGTGCTAGGCAAACTTAAGGGCGACGGCTGTTTCGTCTACATCGACGACATAGTGATCCATAGCGAGGATGCGGAGGGTCACGCGAAAAGGTTAGAAGGAGTCCTTGGTCGACTGCGATCAGCTAACTTGAAGGCAAACTGGGCGAAGTGTAATTTCGCGGTAGCTGAGGTAACGTATCTTGGGCATGTTGTTACCCGAGATGGAGTCAAGCCGGACCCACTCAAAGTTGATGATGTGAAAAGCTTCCCGGCGCCAACTAACGCCAGTGAAGTCAGGTCGTTCCTGGGGTTGGCCAGTTACTACCGACGCTTTGTTAAGGGGTTTGCTGAGATTGCAAAACCCCTGACGTCCTTGACGGGACCAAAGGTTCCCTTTGTGTGGGGGCCAGAGCAGAAACGGGCGTTCGAAGGACTGAAGCAGTTCCTTTGCTCAGAAAATGTCCTGATATACCCTGATTTTAGAGATCCGTTTATCCTTTCAACAGACGCCTCGGGATCGGCGATTGGTGCGGTCTTGTCTCAGATGAGAGACGGCCAAGAGCGACCAATTAGCTACGCAAGCCGACAGTTAAAGAAAGCCGAGTCTAACTACTCGGCAACGGAACGGGAGCTCTTGGCGGTAGTGTGGGCTACAAAAATATACCGCTGCTACTTATTAGGAAGGCGGTTCAAGCTCATAACCGATCATGCTGCCTTAAGGTGGATGCTTAAAGTGCATGATCCATCGGCTCGTCTGACGAGGTGGGCTCTGCGGTTAACCGAGTTCGACTATGAAGTAGAACATAGTCCGGGAAAGAATCACGGCAATGCAGATGCATTGAGTAGAAGGGTCGCCCAGCTGAAGAGCTGTGTGTGGAGTAGGGACAGGATATTGGCTGCTCAACAAAAGGACTCGTGGTGCCAGTCCATGGTAACGACGAGTCGTTCGGATCAGGTCGTGAAGGACGCGGACGGTGTTTTGTATTGGGACCCAGGGACTTCTACCGGTTCTGATTGGCGACTGCTCGTCCCGGTGGTAATGAGGAAGGACGTTTTGACGGATTGTCATGCATCCCCCTGGGCGGGTCATCCTGGCATTGAACGCACCTCTGCCATAGTCCACCGCTCGTATTATTGGCCGAGCTGGAAGAAGGACGTGGCAGAGTTTGTAAAAAGCTGTGAGGCCTGTTCGAAAAGGAAGACGCCGGCAGGCTTACGCGTCCCTGTCCAACGCCCTTATATGGCCAGAGCACCTTTCGAGCAAGTCTCGATGGATGTGGTGGGACCATTTCCCAAAACGGGCCAGGGTAACAAGTACTTGCTCACGTTTATAGATCATTTCACGAGATATGCCGAGGGAATCCCCATTAAGGACCTAACAGCTGAAGAATCAGCCCGCGGTTTTGTAGAAATAGTCACGAGGCATGGGGTGCCGCTCAGGCTTCTGACCGACCAAGGGCGCAATTTTGTGTCCAAGTTCTTCAGGCAAGTGTGTCAGCTACTGGGAACAAAGAAGGTTCAAACAACTCCTTACCACCAGGAGTGTAATGGTATGATCGAGAGGCTCCATCGTACGATTACAGAATCAGTGTCACACTATGCCAGGAAGGACGGTAGGGATTGGGATAGATGGGTCCCGTATGCGCTGATGGCATATCGATCAATACCGCATTCCTCCAAAGGCTACTCACCGAATTTCCTGATATTCGGTAGAGAGCTGACTCCCCCGTCGTTCTGTGACTCGTCACCCCTGAGAGAAGGGGAAGCCTGGGAAGACCAGGTTGGCAACCTCAGACACCGCCTTTCAAAGGCGTATGAAGAGGCAAGAGCCAGGGCTGAAAAGACGTGGGCGGAACGAACACGCTATTGTAACAGAAGGTTAAAGGAGCGTGTATTCAAATGCGGGGATCGAGTTTATTTGCATGTGCCTGCAGTAAAACCAGGTCACTTTCCAAAATTCCATTGCCCTTGGACGGGACCTCATGAAATTGTGAAGGTACTGTCTCGAGTAACCTACGAGGTATTACTTAGTACCGGGGGTCGGATGGTGGTCCATGCAAATCGCTTAAAGAAAGCGTACTCAAGTGATGAGGGGTCGACTCCAGAGGTCAACCAGGCGGTTGACGGACCTACACCAGTGTCGGAAATACTACCGGAAGAGCCGTCTATACTTGAGATGTGGCCCGGTGCACCTTACGACCTGGAGGACGTTTACTTTGGAGGGTGTGGCGAGGAGGAAGAGGTGCAGGGCGCACTGGCGCCAGCCTCAGGCCGCGTGACCCCTGTGGAAGGGATGTCGGAGACTGCAACCGTGGAGCCGGGGGAGAATTCGTTAGACCCAACGGGGCAAACGATCGTGGTAGGGAATACTCAGCCGGAAGGGGTAGTCACTCCTGAACAGTCGGAAGGGGTAGTCACTCCTGAACTGTTAGAAGAAGCACCGGGCCCTCAGGAGACACAGCCTTTGGGTTTGCCAATGACGCCAATACCAGTCGCGCCAGGCCCGAGTTCAGGCCACCGCCATTCCCGATGCCCTGTGCGTACGAAATCAGCAGTCCGTTGTCCGCTACCTGATTGCCCAACCCCGGAGACCCAACGTAGTGTTCTGGGAGAATACTTCAGACTAATGCGAGATCGGTACTCGAAGGGCAGTGTAGAGTCCCCTGAGGTAGAGACGGAGGGAAGTGAGGAAAGTACCCTCGTTCCAGGGGAAAGTTCAGGAGAGGAATCCACTCTTCGGGCCCCTAGGGGGGGAACGGTTTCCGAAGGGAGTGAGGAAGAGTCGGAAAGGTCGGGAGAACTTACACAGGACCCCGAATGGAGTCCTCCGCACTTGGCCAGGGACGTTGCGCCACGGTCTCCGTACCAACTTCGCCATCGTAGAGCACCCGATGGTCAGGGAGGCGTATGAGCCTGTGATGAATTACAATTAGCGAAGTCGAGACTCTTAGAGTAGGTATTTCTAGTACCTGGGTTACAGGATAAATTTTAATTCTGTTCGTTTGGTTGGGTGTTGCGCGAGTGATAGGGACCTATCACAGGAATCACAGGGAGTGACATCCAGGAATGAGGGGATAGGGAAAGCAGTGTCCCCCTCAATGATGCTTTTAAATGAAACAGTAACCATTACTGCCTCTCTTCGTAACCCCGAACTTGCCACTTTCGAGTTGTTATTTAGGCTTGAGGAAACGGTAAGGGGGTGGAGTTGTGCCAAAGGGGAATCTTTTCAAGGGTCCTATTGCGGAATTGGGAATTAGAGAGAACCCTGCGGGATGTGGAGCTGGCTCTCCCGATGGGTGTGACTTTGGTTTCAGGTGCAGACGAGCCAAATGTCTACTACAGTCTGGCGAGGGTCCATCGTGTGGCTACAACGCACGAGATATGGGTGGTCTTAGACTTGCCACTGAAGACTTCAGGACCGCCCATGACGGCATGCATAGTGCACGCAAGGTCCCAACGGCACAACTCGACAGGTGTGTTCCTGCAGGCGCTGGCAGAAGCAGAAGTGTGAACAGCTGTTTCTTCACTTTTGACATCGGAGGGCAGTTCCAGCCTGGATGACGTTGGCGGAGATCACGTCTAGGAACTGCGGAACTGCGCTGGAGGAGGAGTATGGACATTGTTCCTGTGAATGTTCATCGTATTAGTGACTACCCTTCTTGTGGGAGGCGTCGCCTTCGTGGCGGTTATTGGATGGCCAAGATGCGGCGGAGTATGGCTGAGGAGACCGAAGACGGGGTGCGCTTTGGAGGAAGCGTTGCGGAACGTAGAGGTGAAGACCCCTAAGGGGCCGGTGGAGAATTTGGACTCATAGTACCGGGACCCTCGAATAGTGTTGTTCTAAAGTGCCGTTCAGGAGTGAAGCGACACTTTTTCAGTGAGGGGGGTATTGTAAAGGGTAGTGTGTTTAGTTTAATTGTAAAGGGTAGTGTGTTTAGTTAATAGTTATTAATCATGTAATTACTCATGTATTTGTATAAGGCAGGTAATTGTGTAATATATTAATTATTTAATATGAGTTTACTTGGGTGGGGCTGGCTGGTGCTAGAGGGGGGGTTTTCTGCTGACGGGTGCAAGAGGTGAGGCCGGGGGACAGTGTCCAGCAGGCAGGGACTGGGTGTGCGTGTCAGTGCTGTAGCAGAGCAGACCCTCAGCATGTATTGGCCATGGATAATCCTAGGTGAGAGACCTTTGTCATACCCATTTATCTGATAGCCAGTCCCATTCCCGTTTATTTAGTTTTATGGTGTTTATATTTTTTTTGGTGTTAACTACTTTTTAATCTATTTGTAAAATATATGTATTTAAGAGAAATAGGACTATCATCACCTCCCTCTCACAGAAATCCTCATTACATATATATATATATATATATATATATATATATATATATATATATATATATATTTGTCTGTTTTTTTTTTGTTTTCGTTACCAAACTCGGAATTTAATCGTTTTATGTAAAAAGAAAGATCAAGTTCGTTAATGGTTGAAATCGGACCAGTGGGAGGGGGGTTTAGAGGGGGGATTTTCGGAAAATTCGAAATATCTCCGTTATTTTGCGTCAGATCGAAAAATTGTATAGAATAAATCTTATTGCAAATTAAATTTACTATAAATATTGTTCTATACATTTATTCTGTATCTTGAATATTAACCGAGATATTTGCATTTGTATTCTGCATTGGTCGACAGGAGTGAGCTGTTTGGTACTTTCCGAAGAGAGCTCTGGCGGCCGTTTTCGTAACTATTCGTCCCTCGTGTATAAGTTTAGTGATCCTTATATACTAATAATACTTACTACACTTGTTATTGGGCAGATTTCTCTATTGTAAAACTTCACGTGGGAAATCTGCTGAGTTTACGCAGCCCCTGCATGACGGACTTTTAATTAATATAAAATTTATTAATTTGTACTTGTAATTTTAAATTTTAAATTGTATTTGATCCAGAACAAAAATGGCTTCCCCAAGTATTTTGTAGGATGTTACAAATGATGAAGGTGTGAAGAAAATACATAGACTATTATTTGAGATAGGATGAACCCTCCTGCATGAAGGTCTTTTTAAACTGTCGATGCTCTTACTATTTTTGACGATTGTTTTTACTAATTCGCAATGACAATAGTATTTATTATTATACGTTTGTGTGAATTGAGCCGCCGTGACCACTTATAGATATAGGTCATCTCGTATTGAATATCTCTATTTAAATGAAATCTGAATATGCATATCATCCATATGTATATACCACATATCAGTATATATATATATTTGGTGTCAGAATTAATTCGCATCGAATTTTTTTTCAAAAATGGAGGGGTTTACTCTTTCTGGACCATTCCCATGGCTTTGGGGTGTTCGCTGACTGTTGAAAAGTCAGTTCTCAATGTTTCAGCCAAATCTTGAAGCGTGTTTGTCGTGTATTTTCATAAAACAATGACTCTAATTCGTCTTCTCCAAATTAGCACTAGTAAACCAAACAAACAATTTGGGACACGTTTTTTAAGCTGGAGCATCCTCTTCGCAAACGTCCTTTAAAATGACTTTCTGCAGCGCTTTTCTTCATGTTAAAATGAGCAGCGTTACTTGGTGGAGGAGTGGCGTCATCAATAAGAAAACCCTACAAGTAGCGCTATCTGTGAGAAAACAGTACAAACCAATTATTGTTTCTATTTATTTGGTTTGTGTCCCACAGCGATGGTGATTGGCATAATTAGAGTAATGTATTTACTCCTTCATGCACTAACCTTTGTTGTACTTTATTTTTATATTATGGAAAGTATTTCTTTAATATCTGATTGTTTCTCATATCCGTGCTTTGTCTAAAGAATATAATAAAAATTAACCCTTTTAAATCTTTTTAAGTATGCTGTAGACCTATTCTATTTTGTACTATATGTTTTTGTAAATGTTTATGTGTTTTAGATATGTTAGTATTTGTGGAATACGAGTATATTAGCTGCTGTCGGTTAATAGTTCTGTCATATTGTAGGGTATGTGAACGCTTTTCCGTTGGATGCAGTCTGTCAGTATGTGTTTTATCGTTAGGTTTTTGTTGCAGTATTTGCATATAGGGTTATCAGTCCTTGTCTTTAAGTGTCCTATGTGTCAGGTATGTGTGGCCGATCCTGAGTCTGGCAAGAACTGCTTCCTCCCGTCTAGTACTCCTATGGCTCGATGGCCACTCCTTAATAGTACTTTTGATACTGCGGAGGTGGTTCTTTGTTTCCATCCGTTCTGATTGCCGTTTGTCTAGGATTCGGGGGCGTATATGTCTCACTATGTCTTCGTGTAATAAGTTTGTTTGTGTGTATTGAGTTTGTTGTTAGTTTACAAACTAATTAACGGATGTACCTAAATGTATTCCCAATACGCGAGCCTTCCTTTGCACATGCCGTTTGTACGTAGCAAGACTGGAGTGTGCCGTTCAAGTTGTGGACTGCACACTCGCACAAACTACTGCATTATATACGTCAGCAATGGAGGCAACCTAACGAATGGAAAACTTCTTCCTTTCAGATGCCTTTATTGTTGAATAATTCCCAACTTAAGGAAAACTACTAAGTAACCAGAAATCAAGAGTCCAAACTGCAACGACATTTATTTTTAGCAGATTTCCCTTCGGGGAAATCAGCAATTGAGGTTGTACTCATAACGGAATTTTCGAAATTTTTCTTCAAATGTCCATCGATCCTACCTAGTAGATGACGAAAATGAGGTCCGTTCAAAACTCTCGCTCTCTCTCTCTCTCTCTCTCTCTCTCTCTCTCTCTCTCTCTATATATATATATATATATATATATATATATATATATATACACACACACATAAAATTGTAACCTCTGTCTATAGATTGATTTTTTCGCGAAATTTCACAATAACTTTTCGTTTTACATGTCATAGACACCATAACTGCATTTTGTTTCTTTGGTGTGTGTTTGTTTGTTTATTTGTTACCTTTTCACGCATAAACGGCAGAACCGAATTTTATGAAACTTGGTATGTATATTACTACTAACCCAAATTAGACTTTAGGCTATGTTAATATTCTCTGAGAAGAACAGGAGTGGGGGTTAAAAGGGAGAGCTGAAATTAAAAATAACAATATTTCGTTTCCTAATGCATTTTCGGCAATTATGCACATAACAAAAGTTGTTTATTTTGTTATTTGGAGTAACTTTTAATATATACACTTGTGTCGTATACCTAAGTATAAATGAGTTATACGTTAAAAACTACTGCGGAAGTCAACAATTTTATTTGGCACAAAAGAGTCAACCGAACTAAATAAAACACTCGGTATGTGTATTAGCATCAACGCCTTCCTTATAATAAGCCATACTAACATTTCTAGTGACGGGCAGGAGTGGGGGTTATAACGGAGGCCTGAAATTAAAAATAGTGATATTTCGTTTCCTATTGGGGTTTCGGCAAATACGCACATAACAAAAGTTGTTTATTTTGTTATTTAGAGAAATTTGCTCAACAATTCTTTTCAATATGAACCAACAGGTACCTCACCTGGAAAAATTAAATCAAATTATAATATATTATTATAATATTTTGTACTTAATAGTTTAAATCTATAAATAATGCACAGGAATATGGAGGACAGTGAAGTCTTACATAAAAAATTAATTTTATTATTAACAAATCCACAGAAACGACGGGTATTAACCCTAAATACTGGGAAGGGTAAATGTCAAAATATTGTGCCTTGCCAAAAATATACCATCACCATCCAGCCTCAAATGAATTCCCGGGCGAAGCCGGGTATGTGAGCTAGTATATATATATATATATATATATATATATATATATATATACATATATATTGGTCTGTTACCGGACTCTAGCGGTCGCAATTTTTGATTGACCGTTACCAAACTCGATATTTAGTCGTTTTATGTAAAAAGAAAGATTAAGTTCGTTAACGGCTGAAATCGGACCAGTGGGAGAGGGGGTTAAAACGGGAGGATTTTCGAAAATTCGAAATATCTCCGTTACTATACGTCGGATCGAAAAATTGTACAGAATCAATCGTATTGCAAATTAAATTTACTATAAATATTGTTATTTACATTTATTCTCTATCTTGAATATTAACCGAGATATTTGCATTTTTATTAAATCTGGGCGGCTAACTGACGAGAGTGACTTTCCCGCCAAACGCTAGTTCAGCCGTTTCCTTGCTGCTTGGCTCTCGTGAAATTTCTCTACTGTAAAGCTTCACGTGGGAAATCTGCTTAGTTTACGCTGCCCCTGCGTGACGGACTTTCTGGTATGGAATTATGTTTGGCATTGAAGAATGTAGATTGGTTGTGGATTTATAGAACGTTTCATTTTACCGGCAGGTTCAATAGTGAAACGTAAACAGAATAATAAGTATGGTACGATAAACCAGTCATCCTCTACAGAAGATAATTTCTGTGTGGGTCTTTCCAGCAGTAACTTGTAATGCCATCCTGAAATTTTCAAGAGAATTTTATTTACTTTCATTAATGTGTTACTCTTCAGAATTAATATCCACTTATAATGTAAAAAGTGTTAATAAAAAGGACATAGGTTTTAAAAGCACAAGAAAAAAAATGATCTAAGACAAAAGTATAAATTAAGCAAAAAGTAGATAAACTTTGACTGAATTACATCATGACTGTAGCCCGTATACAGACCGCGTATTACACTACTTGAAACATAACAACATTTTCAAAAAATTAAAATGTAGGGCAATACTGAACATATTTGCAGAAATGAGTATGCTTACGTAAATAGAATAATGTTATAAGTAAAATAACTGATTCGTCACTAAATCACCCAAGTCGCGAAATGCGATTATTGTATGAATAAATAAATAAATAATGTGTTACTCTTCGGAATTATTATTCAGTTATAGTGTAAAAATTCAAAAAGTGCATAGAGTACAAGTGTAATAAAAAGCACATAGTTTTTAAAAGAACAAGAAAAAAAATGTTCTATGACAAAAGTATAAAGTAAGCAAAAAGTGGACTTCAGCAAATAATAATATTATATTTGAAAATGTGTATTTAGAGACGAACTCATTAATTAAAATCCTTAGTTCCATCCTGGCTAGAAAAGGAAGGTAACCTGTAGATAACTCGTCATAATCAGCCATTGTAGCCAAAAGTGGACGTTAATAAATAATAATATTATATTTGAAAATGTCTATTTAGAGACGAACTCATTAATTAAAATCCTTAGTTCCATCCTGGCTAGAAAAGGAAGGTAACCTGTAGATAACTCGTCATAATCAGCCATTGTAGCCAAAAGTGGACGTTAATAAATAATAATATTATATTTGAAAATGTCTATTTAGAGACGAACTCATTAATTAAAATCCTTAGTTCCATCCTGGCTAGAAAAGGAAGGTAACCTGTAGATAACTCGTCATAATCAGCCATTGTAGCCAAAAGTGGACGTTAATAAATAATAATATTATATTTGAAAATGTCTATTTAGAGACGAACTCATTAATTAAAATCCTTAGTTCCATCCTGGCTAGAAAAGGAAGGTAACCTGTAGATAACTCGTCATAATCAGCCATTGTAGCCAAAAGTGGACGTTAATAAATAATAATATTATATTTGAAAATGTCTATTTAGAGACGAACTCATTAATTAAAATCCTTAGTTCCATCCTGGCTAGAAAAGGAAGGTAACCTGTAGATAACTCGTCATAATCAGCCATTGTAGCCAAAAGTGGACGTTAATAAATAATAATATTATATTTGAAAATGTCTATTTAGAGACGAACTCATTAATTAAAATCCTTAGTTCCATCCTGGCTAGAAAAGGAAGGTAACCTGTAGATAACTCGTCATAATCAGCCATTGTAGCCAAAAGTGGACGTTAATAAATAATAATATTATATTTGAAAATGTCTATTTAGAGACGAACTCATTAATTAAAATCCTTAGTTCCATCCTGGCTAGAAAAGGAAGGTAACCTGTAGATAACTCGTCATAATCAGCCATTGTAGCCAAAAGTGGACGTTAATAAATAATAATATATTTGAAAATGTCTATTTAGAGACGAACTCATTAATTAAAATCCTTAGTTCCATCCTGGCTAGAAAAGGAAGGTAACCTGTAGATAACCCGTCATAATCAGCCATTGTAGCCAAAAGTGGACGTTAATAAATAGTAATATATTTGAAAAATTGTATTTAGAGACGAACTCATTAATTAAAATCCTTAGTTCCATCCTGGCTAGAAAAGGAAGGTAACCTGTAGATAACTCGTCATAATCAGCCATAGTAGCCAAAAGTGGACGTTAATAAATAATAATAATATCTAGAAAATAGATCTCTTGAATGTCCATCAAGCAGTAAATAAACTATAATGCTTTTAGTCAATGTATTTCCTCGAGAAAAGAATTTGTATTGAAGAAGATAGATTGGGTGTGGATTTATAGAACGTTTCATTTTACCGGGAGGTGCAATAATGAAAAGTAAACATAATAATTAATAGGATAAGACAAATTAGTCATTGTAACATGATTGAAAAATGATTGAATGACTCTTTGAAAAATCATATTATTGTTCTCCTGAAGTTTCCATTTAGATTCTTTAACGTATTCTTCTTCGGAACTAATATTGGAGTAATAATGTCAAAATTAAAAAAAAAGTGTTAATAAGTCCTCTTTAATAAAAAGTGTTAATAAGTCCTCTTTAATAAAAAGTGTTAATAAGTCCTCTTTAATAAAAAGTGTTAACAAGTCGTCTTTAATAAAAAGTGTTAATAAGTCCTCTTTAATAAAAAGTGTTAACAAGTCCTCTTTAATAAAAAGTGTTAACAAGTCCTCTTTAATAAAAAGTGTTAACAAGTCCTCTTTAATAAAAAGTGTTAATAAATAATAATATTAATATTTGAAAATGTCTATTTAGAGACCGAACTCATTAATTTAAAAATCCTTAGTTCCATCCTGGCTAGAAAAGGAAGGTAACCTGTAGATAAACTCGTCATAATCAGCCATTGTAGCCTAAAGTGGACGTTAATAAATAATAATATTTATATTTGAAAATGTCTATTAGTAGATACTAACTCATTAATTAAAATCCTTAGTTCCATCCTGGCTAGAAAAGGAAGGTTAACCTGTAGATAACTCGTCATAATCAGGCACATTGTATGCCAAAAGTGGACGTTAATAAATAATAATATTATATTTGAAAAATGTCTATTTAGAGAGACGAACTCATTAATTTAAAATTCCTTTAGTTTTCCATCCTGGCTAGAAAAGGAAGGTAACCTGTAGATAACTAACTCGTCATAATCAGCCATTGTAGCCAAAAAGTGGACGTTAATAAATAATAATATTATATTTGAAAATGGTCTTATTTAGAGCCGAACTCATTAATTAAAATCCTTTAAGTTTCCATCCTGGCTAGAAAAGGAAGGTAACTATACCTGTAGATAACCTCGTCATAAAACAGCCATTGTAGCCCAACAAGTGGACGTTAATAAATAATAATATATCTAATTGAAAATGCCTATTTTAGACGACTAACTCATTAATTCAAAATCCTTAGTTCCATCCTGGCTAGAAAAGGAAGGTAACCTGTAGATAACTCGTCATAATCAGCCATTATTTGTAAGCCCTAAAGTGGAGACGTTAATAAAATAAATACTAATATTATATTTGAAAATGTCTATTTATAGACGAAACTCATTAATATAAAATCCTTAGTTCCAATCCTGGCTAAGAAAAGGAAGGTAACCTGTCTAGATAACTCGTCATAAATCAGCCATTGTAGTCCCCCCAAAAGTGGACGTTAATAAATAATAATATTATATTTGAAAATGTCTATTTAGAGACGAACTCATTAATTAAAATCCTTTAGTTTTCCCATCCTGGCTAGAAAAAGGAAGGTAACCTGTAGATAAAAACTCGTCCACATAATCATCCATTGTAGCCAAAAGTGGACGTTTAATAAATAATAAATAATTATATTTGAAAATGTCTATTTATAGAGACGAACTCATTAGATTAAAATCCTTAGATTTCCATCCTGGCCTAGAAAAGGAAGGTAAACCTGTAGATAACTCGTCATAATCAGCCATTGTAGCCTAAAGTGGACGTTTAATAAATAATAATATTATATTTTGAAAATGTCTATTTAGAGACAAACTCATTAATTAAAATCCTTAGTTCCATCCTGGCTAGAAAAGGAAGGTAACCTGTAGATAACTCGTCATAATCAGCACTGTTAGCCAAAAGTGGAACGTTAATAAAAATATAATTATTATATTTTGAAAATGTCTATTTAGAGATCGAAATCTCAATTAATTAAAATCCATAGTTCCCATCCTGGCTAGAAAAGGAAGGTAACCTGTAGAATAAACTCGTCATAATCAGCCCATTGTAGCCAAAAGTGGACGTTAATAAATAATAATATTTATAATTTGAAAATGTCCTAATTAGAGACGAACTCATTAATTTAAAATCCTTAGTCCCATCCCTGGCTAGAAAAGGAAGGTAACCCTGTAGATAACCTCGTCATAATCAGCCAATTGAAGCCTAAAGTGGACGTTAAATAAATAATAATAATTATATTTTGAAGAATGTCCTATTTAGAGACGAACTCATTAATTAAAATCCTTAGTTCCATCCTGGCTAGAAAAGGAAGGTAACCTGTAGATAACTCGTCATAAATCAGCCATTGTAGCCAAAAGTGGACGTTAATAAATAGATAATATTATATTTGAAAAATGTCTATTTAGAGACGAACTCATTAAATAAAATCCTTAGTCCATCCTGGCTAGAAAAGGGAGGTAACCTATAGATAACTCGTCATAATCAGCCCCCCACATTATGTAGCCAAAGTGGACGTTTAATAAATAATAATATTATATTTGAAAATGTCTATTTATAGACGAACTCATTAATTTAAAATCCCTTAGTTTTCCATCCTGGCTATAAAAGGAAGGTTAACCTGTAGTATAACTCGTCATAATTCAGCCATTTGTAGCCTAAAGTGGACGTTAAATAAATAATAATATTAATATTTGAAAATGTCTAATTTAGAGACGAACTCATTTAAATTAAAATCCCTTAGCTTTCCATCCTGGCTTAGAAAAGGAAGGTAACCCTGTAGATAACCGTCATAATCAGCCCATTTTGTAGCCAAAAGTGGACGTTAATAAATAATAATATTAATAATTTGAAAATGTGTCTATTTTAGAGACGAACTCATTAATTTAAAAATCCTTAGTTTCCATCCTGGCTAGAAAAGGAAGGTAAACCTGTAGATAACTCGTCGTATAATCAGCCATTGTAAGCCCAAAAGTGGACGTTTAATAAATAATAATAATTATTATTTGAAAATGTCTTATTTATAGATCGACTAACTCATTAATTAAAAATCCTTAGTTCCATCCTGGCTAGAAAAGGAAGGTAACCTGTAGATAACTCGTCATAATCAGTCATTGTACCAAAAGTGGAACGTTACTAAATAATAATATTAATATTTGAAAATGTCCCCTAATTTAGAGACGAACTCATTTAATTAAAATCCATAGTTCCATCCTTGGCTAGAAAAGGAAGGTAACCTGTAGATAACTCTGTCATAATCAGCCATTGTAGGCCTAAAGTGGACGTTAATAAATAAATAATATTAATATTTTGAAAATGTCTATTTAGAGACGAACTCATTAATTAAAATTCCTTAGTATCCATCCCTGGCCTAGAAAAGGAAGGTAACCTGTAGATAACTCGTCATAATCAGCCCATTGTAAGCCAAAAGTGACGTTAATAAATAAAAATATTATATTTGAAAATGTCTATTTAGAGAACGGAACCTCATTAATTAAAATTTCCTTAGTTCCATCCTGGCTAGAAAAAAGGAAGGTAACCTGTAGATAACTCGTCATAATCAGCCACATTGTAGCCTAAAGTTGGACCCGTTAATAAAATAATAATATTATATTTGAAAATGTTCTAATTTAGAGACGTAACTCATTAATTAAAATCCTTAGTTCCATCCTGCCTAGAAAAGGAAGGTAACCTGTAGATAAACTCCGGGGTACCACCCCAATTAATCAGCCATTTAGCCCAAAAGTGGACGATAATAAATAATAATATTAATATTTAAAATGTCTATTTAGAGACGAACTCATTAATTAAAATCCTAGTAGTACCATCCGTCTAGAAAAGGAAGGTAACCTGTAGGTTAACTCGTCATAATCAGCCATTGTAGCCTAAAGTGGACGTTAATAAATAATAATATTATATTTGAAAATGTCTATTTAGAGACGAACTCATTAATTAAAATCCATTTGTGGTTTTTTAGGATTGGGGGGGGGGGGTTTTTGGGGGGGGGGGTTTTGGGGGGGGGGGGGGGGGGGGGTTGTTTTTTTTGGGGGGGGGGGGGGGGGGGGGGGGGGGGGTTTTTTTTTTTTTTTTTTTTTTTAGTTAAAGAAGTAGTATTGGAAGAAGATAAATTGGTGAGTGGATTATAGAACGCCTCATTTTCCCGGGAGGTGCAATAATGAAAAGTAAACATAATAATTAATTAGGATAAGACAAATTTAGTCCAATTGTAAACATGATTGAAAAATGATTGAATGACTCTTTGAGAAAACTCATATTATTGTTCTCTCCTGAAGTTTTCCCATTTAGATTTCTTTAACGTAATTCTTCTTCGGAACTAATATTGGAGTAATAATGTCAAAATTAAAAAAAAAAGTGTTAATAAGGTCCTCTTTAATAAAATAGTGGTTAACAAGTCGTCTTTAATAAAAAGTGTTAATAAGTCCTCTTTAATAAAAAGTGTTAACAAGTCCTCTTTAATAAAAAGTGTTAATAAGTCCTCTTTAATAAAAAGTGTTAACAAGTCCTCTTTAATAAAAAGTGTTAACAAGTCCTCTTTAATAAAAAGTGTTAACAAGTCCTCTTTAATAAAAAGTGTTAATAAGTCCTCTTTAATAAAAAAGTGTTAATAAAGAGGACATAGTTTTTAAAAGACCAAAAAAATAAAATGAAAAACATTTTATGAGATAAAACTCTAAGTACAAAGAATGTTGACTGTCCACAAAAAAAAAAGGACTTAGAGCCACAGTGAATGTGATTTATTTGAAGCTTTGGAGCATTGGCTTAAAATCAGAAGCTCCGATATTTTCCTTTTGGGTTCCTATTTTTATTCAGGAGCCCTCTTTATCTGTTGGTGAAGCTGAACTATCTGATATTCTCTCTGTACCGTGCTCATTTGCCATTTTAAAGGTACAGACAATTCTTTTATTCGAATTTTTCAAAATAGATTTGTACTAAATCGTACAACAATAAAACAAAATAATTCGAATCAACCGTCTTAAAAATCGAATGTATTATGATAATGAAGACTGTCACGCTGGGGCAGCAGATTTCCCACGTAATGTTATACAATAGATGAACCTACGCACTGGAAAACACTTAACCCCACCGTGAATAATTAGCGAATAAATACAAATGGTAATAAAAAATCTATCAGTAAATGTTAATAACCTCAAACGGAAAGCGTCTGAATTGCAAACAAACGGGTCTGCCAACCGCTCAGAGCTGAGACATAGATACAACATTTTCTTCACTGGAAAGAAAAACAACTGCGGAAATATATCTGAATATAAAAAAATTAATTTATTGTCAACTATTTATTATATCTAGTACAGTAATTTATAATGATCAGAATAAGTATTAACTCAATCTCTCAAATTTTAGAAGTCCGAGAACAAAAGAAGGGGGGGGGGGGTCAAACCAACCTGAGCCCCAGAACCTTTTAGCAGATTTTCTTTAAAGGAAATCAACTATTGAGGTCGTATTCATGACGCGATTTTTTTCTTCAAATATCCATCGATCCTGCCTAGGAGATGACGAAAATGAGGTCCGTTCAAAATTGTATATACATATATATATATATATATATATATATATATATATATATATATATATAGCGGTCGTAATTATTGTTTAATCGTTACCAAACTCGATATTTAGGCGTTCTATGTAAAAAGAAAGATAAAATTCGTTAACGGCTGAAGTCGGATCAGAGGGAGGGGGAGTTTAAAGGGGAGGATTTTAGAAAATTCGAAGTATCTCCGTTACTTTACGTGGGATCCAACAATTGTATAAAGCCAATCTTATTGCAACTTAAATGTACTATAATTATTGTTACATAGATTTATTCTCTATCTTCAATATTAACCGAGATATTTGCATTTTTCAGTTTTCAGCCTTCAGTAAACTCCCACTTCTACTCGTGTTACATAAACCATACTCTGTTATATAATAAATCACATTATTCGAAGCATAAATACCAAATACTGTTTTCCAGAGACATTTATTATACTAGATACATGCACATATGTTCTTTTGACCCCCCCCCCCGACTTATATTTTTGGACTTCTAAAATTTGATTGATTGAGATAAAGTAGTAAGTACCAGTATGCAACCCACAACTTGAACGGCACACTCCAGTCTTGCTACATACACACGGCATGTGCAAAGCAAGGCTAGCCTATTGGGAATACATTTAGGTACTTCGAATAATTAGTTTGTACTTTTTTCTCATAGATGGCGCTACTAGTAGGGTTTTACTATTGATGGCGTCACTCCTCCACCGCGTAACGCTGACGTCCTTGGGTTCTGCCTATAGAGTAAGTCGTTCGGTTAAAGCATAAATAACTAGTCCTTTTATTTTATCGAGTATGTCTGTCTACATTCGAACCGGATAAAGTGTTTTTGTGGAGTGTTATTCTTCATTATTTTAACATGAAGAAAAGTGCTACCGAAAGACATCGAATTTTAAGTATAGAAGAACAAAAATGGAAGAGAAAATTGCCCCCAGATATAAATTGTGTGTTGTTATGTTTCATTAATTAAAACAAAAATTTCATATTCATGTGTAATATGAAATATTTTTTATAACACAATTTGTTTCATTACAATGGAATGGAATTCCTGTAAAAAATAATAAAATTATTAATAAACTTTGTCTTTAAAAGCGTGAAATTTAACTTTTTCCCCTCTATTCTTCACTTTGATATGTGCTTCTCTCAGTAAATGTAATTGTTTCCTCCTGAATTTTCTTATATGACATAACTGAGTCTTTTTATTTGAAATCTCCCATTTCCCATTTTCAGAAATGGTTTGAGAAACGTGAAATAAAATACAATAAATACTAATATATGCCACAACACTGATTAGAATTAAGATGAGAGTTCGGGCAATATATATTATTTTCTATTTCGGACACGACACCCTCATATAATAATTTATTTTCAACCTACACATAGTGAATTTTCTGACTGTGATGATTTAATTTGTAATAGTTTATATACTAGTTCACTTTTATAAAAACTTCTGTTTCTAACAACTCTTATCTTAATATGTTGTTAGTTTTCTTTTACTTCGCTTATACATTTCTTTAGGTATCTACAGGAAAAGGTATCTTGGAGCAGATGGATAAGGTATCTCGGTATGTATGGATAAGGTACCCTGGTATGGATGATTGAGGTACCTTGGTATGTATGAATGATGTTTTCTTGGTATGTGTAGATGAGGCTCCCTAGTAGGATAATTGAAGTACCTTGGTATGTATGGATGATGTTTTCATGGTATGTATGGATGATGTTTCCTTGGTATGTATGGATGGTGTTTCCTTGGTATGTGTAGATGAGGCTCCCTAGTAGGATAATTGGAGTACCTTGGTATGTATGGATGATGTTTCCTTGGTATGTATGGATGATGTTTCCTTGGCATGTATGGATGATGTTTCCATGGTATATATGGATGATGTTTCCTTGGTATGTGTAGATGAGGCTCCCTAGTAGGATAATTGAGGTACCTTGGAATGTATGGATGACGTTTCCTTGGTATGCATGGATGATGTTTCCTTGGTATGTATGGATGATGTTTCCTTGGTAAGTATGGGTATCGTAGGATAATTGAAGTACCTTGGTATGTATGGATGAGGCTCCCTGGTAGGATGATTGAAGTACCTTGGTATGTATGGATGAGGCTCCCTGGTAGGATGATTGAAGTACCTTGGTATGTATGGATGAGGCTCCCTGGTAGGATGATTGAAGTACCTTGGTATGTATGGATGAGGCTCCCTGGTAGGATGATTGAAGTACCTTGGTATGTATGGGTGAGGCTCCCTGGTAGGATGATTGAAGTACCTTGGTATGTATGGATGAGGCTCCCTGGTAGGATGATTGGAGTACCTTGGTATGTATGGATGAGGCTCCCTGGTAGGATGATTGGAGTACCTTGGTATGTATGGGTGAGGCTCCCTGGTAGGATGATTGAAGTACCTTGGTATGTATGGATGAGGCTCCCTGGTAGGATGATTGGAGTACCTTGGTATGTATGGATGAGGCTCCCTGGTAGGATGATTGGAGTACCTTGGTATGTATGGATGAGGCTCCCTGGTAGGATGATTGGAGTGCCTTGGTATGTATGGATGAGGCTCCCTGGTAGGATGATTGAAGTACCTGGGTATATATGGATGGTGTTTCCTTAGTATATATGGATGAGGCTTCCTGTTATGTATGATAATGTTACAAGAGTCCTTGTGAATAGGATTTTTTTTAACCTCCGCATGCTTTTAGAAGACTCTTTTTATGTTCTAAAATAATATCAACTCATTAAATCAATGTTTTGTGGATCGTGTATTAGACATTAACGACTAAATGTTGAAATATATGAAACATGTCAAATATGAAACTATAACAAAATGGTAATTAAACACTTACCCAAATTGAAGTCCTCAAATAAAAATGGCATTCTCTTCGAGTAACGCCTCGACATTTGTCCTACAAACAAGAAAACACATAATTAACACCAAGGTCTAAAACAATGTTTGCTTCATGATTATGTCTTAGTAGATCATCCATAAAAGAGATCAGTGGAGAAGATATTCATAATATGATATCTAACACTTGGCAATTATTTATTTATTCATCCGTAAAGTGCATATACATAATTTATGAATGGAATTTCAAACATTTTGATTTGTTTTTATTGAGTGAGTGCTAAATGCAATAAGGCCGTTACGGGTTTATTTACAAATACCTTTCTGCATTGTTCGTTGTTGGTATATTTACAAAAGCCCAGACCAAGTCCACCAATAGTCGCAAAAAATAGAACACAAATGTCAGGTGAGGTAACAAATACATCGCTATATGTAACCTTGGGATGACCACATCGAATATCAAAATAATTATCACAACACATACATAATCTTGGAGTGACAATGTGGAATGTCAAGATATAATTATCACAACTCATATATAACCTTGAAGTACCACATCGAATATCAAAATGATTGTCACAACACATACATAATCTTGGAGTGACAATGTGGAATGTCAAGATATAATTATCACAACTCATATATAACATTTGGGGTGACCCCATCGAATATCAAAATGATTATCACAACACATACATAATCTTGGAGTGACCATTTCTAATGTCAAAATATGATTATAACAACACGTATATAATCTTGGAGTGACTGTGCTTAATGTCAACATATGATTACCACAACTCATATACAAACTTGTAGTGATCAAGTCGAATGTCAACAAATTATTATCACAACACATATATAATCCTGAAGTGATCAAGTCGAATGTCAAAAAATGATTATCACAACTCAAATATAATCCTGGGGTGACCATGTCGAATGCCAACATATGATAATCACAACTCATATAAAAACATGAAGTGACCAAGCTGAATGTCAACATATGATTATCACAACTCATATATAACTTTGGAATGGCTATGTCGAATGCCAAAATATGGTTATCACAACACGTATTTAATCTTGGAGTGACTATGCCGAATGTCAACAAATTATTATCACAGCTCATATATAACCTTGGAGTGACCAAGTCAAATGTCAAAATGATTATCACAACACATACATAATTTTGGAGTGACAATGTGGAATGTCAAGATATGATTATCACAACTCTTATATAATCTTGGAGTGATAATGTCGAATGTCAACAAATTATTATTACAACTCATATATAATATTGGAGTGATCAAGTCGAATGTCAACATATGATTATCACATCACCATCACGTATATAATCTCGGAGTGACCTTGTCGAATGTCAACAAATTATTATTACAACTCATATATAATATTGGAGTGATCAAGTCGAATGTCAACATATGATTATCACATCACCATCACGTATATAATCTCGGAGTGACCTTGTCGAATGTCAACATATGATTATAACAACTCATATATAATATTGGAGTGATCAAGTCGAATGTCAACATATGATTATCACATCACCATCACGTATATAACCATGGTGTGTCCATGTCGAATGTCAACATATGTATTACACAACAGGTATATAACCTTGGAGTGACCATGTCGAACGTCAACAAATGAATATCACAACTCATATATAACCTTAGAGTGACCATGTCGAACGTCAACAAATGAACATCATAACTCATATATAACCTTGGAGTGACCATGTCGAATTTCAACATATGAGTATCACAACGCATATATAATCTTGGAGTAGTCATGTCGAATTGCAACATATGTTTATCACAACTCATATATATATCCTTGGAGTGACTTTGCCGAATGTCAACAAATTATTATCGCAACACATAGTCTCGGAGTGACCATGTCGAATGTCAACATATGATTATAACAACTCATATATAAACAGGGAGTGACCATGCCGAATGACAGCAAATTATTGTCACTTCTCATATAATCTTGGAGTGACCTTGTCACATGGCAACAAATGTTTATCACAGCTCATATATAACCTTGGAGTGGCCATGTCCAATGTCAACATATGTATTACACAACAGGTGTATAACCTTGGAGTGACCATGTCGAATTTCAACATATGATTATAACAACGCATATATAACCTTAGAGTGACCATGTCGAACGTCAACAAATGAATATCATAACTCATATATAACCTTGGAGTGACCATATCGATCGCCAACATATGATTATCACAACGCATATATAATCTTGGAGTAGTCATGTCGAATTGCAACATATGTTTATCACAACTCATATATATATCCTTGGAGTGACTTTGCCGAATGTCAACAAATTATTATCGCAACACATAGTCTTGGAGTGACCATGTCGAATGTCAACATATGATTATAACAACTCATATATAAAAAGGGAGTGACCATGCCGAATGACAGCAAATTATTATCACAACACATATAAACTTGGAGTGACCATGTCGAATTTCAACATATGAGTATCACAACTCATATATAACCTTGGAGTGACCATGTCGAACGTCAACAAATGAATAACATAACTCATATATAACCTTGGAGTGACCATGTCGAACGTCAACAAATGAATATCACAACTCATATATAACCTTAGAGTGACCATGTCGAACGTCAACAAATGAACATCATAACTCATATATAACCTTGTAGTGACCATATCGATCGCCAACATATGATTATCACAACGCATATATAATCTTGGAGTAGTCATGTCGAATTGCAACATATGTTTATCACAACTCATATATAACCTTGGAGTGACTTTGCCGAATGTCAACAAATTATTATCGCAACACATAGTCTTGGAGTGACCATGTCGAATGGCAACATATGATTATCACAACTCATATATATAACTTGGAGTGAGAACTGTCCTTCAAACTTTTAGACATTCCTGAGCAAAGCTCCATTTCAGAGTATAATGATCTATGGATGTAAGAAGTTTATAGATTTTGTGTCGCGGATAGTTTTTACATTGATATCATCAAAATATGGAGCTATATATTATGTATGTGTGTGTGTGTGTGTGTGTGTGTGTGTGTGTTGTGTGTGTGTGTGTGTGTGTGTGTGTGTGTGTGTGTGTGTGTGTGTGTGTGTGTGTGTTGTCTTGTCTGTTACCGCTCTAGTGGTCGCAATTTTGTTTAACCATACTCTATGTATATGCTTTTGGCTCTTTGAAAGTTTTAATAACTATACCTGTTTAAGGGACCTCATAAAGATTTCCGTATCAATTGGTTCTTTTGGTTAAAAATTACTTATTGATTTCGTTTTCTCTGATGAATATTAGGTAATACTGGTCCTTTAATAACATTTTAAGCACTATAAGGCTTGTGATAAAAATAGGTGACGTCTGGAGATCACCACATTTGAATCACAGTATATTGAAATCTTGACAGATATCATCACATGATTTTTATAATTCATATGTAATCCATGATTGACCCATTGATAATTATGTCCCTATCATAACTCTTCCGATAAAAATAGATTACACAAACTGACATCCCGATCGTAAATAGCACAGCAATAATCTTGCACTCAAATTTAATGAATGTGATTTATGCTTAGTAATAGGGTAAATCTAGAAAATTTAAAGTCACCAAGAATAAAGATTTCACTGCCTAAGTTACACCAAGGAGAGTATACATTGTCTGGGAGTGGCTTCTCTCAATCTTTGCTTAAACGCCACAACTTCTGTATTAGACGTCGGAAAAGAACTGGACCCAAAGTAATCCAAATGTAGTGATCTGAATAGCCTGACAAAATGTCTCGCTTCGTGAGAATTTCATAGATAGTACCTCAATTAGCAGTTGATGGAAACGAAGAATTAGCATCCATCTGAGTTTACACTGAATATGTATTCAACGTCGTTCCTCTAACGCTTCTGAAGTGTAAATCAATCAGCTGTTCCGTCAATTATGTCACCCCTAGCTCCAGGTGGACTGCCTGGTCAAGTACTCAGCCCGAGAATGTGATGTGAACATGTTCCCCTAGAATATGACAAGTTTTTAGAACGTGAGCACCTTTATCTAAGGTATAATGTTGCGAAAATGAAATACATGAAAAATTAAACAGAGATAGTCACGTATTTGGGAAGTTCGAAGTAGATCAAAGGGACCGACAGATGTTCTCGGCAAGACCCGACCTTTCTGGACGAGTCTCGGCCTCATCCTTTGATCCAATCTATATAAGAAACCCTGGCCGACCCTAGTTAGTTAGTTTATTCTCAGCTGTCTTCAAGTGATCATCAGTGTTACAGTGCGACTTAGTTGGAGTGCCGTAAAGTGTTTTTTATGTGAAGAACAGTGTTGTGCCGTGACTAAAAGTAACAGTATAGTGCCGAAGTAAAGGTCAGTGCAGTTTGGTAATAAAACGTAACAATATTCACAGAACGATTTATCTGGGAAGAAGTGTATACTTAAGTAACAGCATGCAGTGCTTTAATCATTTCCGGTGACTCCAAGTCAACAAAAAGTCCGTCACACAAGGGATGCGTAAACTAAGCAGATTTCCCACGTGCTGGTGCGACACACTACTGTTCTTATCTCACCATATACTCTCCTTACAACTAAAAATCCCATGAGATTCCTTTAAGACTGAAAACAAGAAAGTACGAAAGAAATAATTTGCTTAAAATTTGAGTCACGAAAAATCAAGAGAACAACAGTAATAGAAAGCCAATAATTGAACAAGATTTATTCTATAACATTTTATGATCAGACTCAGGGCAACGGAGATATTTAGAATTTTCAAATTCTCTCTCCCAGTAAACCACAAATATTCCAGGCCCTAAATTAGTCGTTAACGAATATAATGCTTAGTGTTGAGTAAAAACGGGCCTCATTTTTGTCCTCTTTTTGGTAGAATCGTTGGACATCTGAAGACATTTTTCGAAAATGCCCTCATGAGGACAATCTCATAGCTGATTTCTCTTAAAACAGACATACCGAGATGAAATGTAAACAGCCACTCCCTGAAACTGGCCTCCATAGTAAGAGAGTATTTTTATAGCTGCTCACTGCAACTGAGAGAAAATAGATAGGGTTCCAAATGGTGCCTACGCATCGAAAATGCTTGCGATGCATATATATATAATTATATGTGTGTGTGTGTGTGTGTGTGTGTGTGTGTGTGTGTGTGTGTGTGTATGTGTGTGTGTAAAATGAACGACCAGGAATGGGTGGGTGGGGGGTGTTAGGGGAGATGAATTTTGAAATATCTCCGTCTTATGAGTCCTGTTTATAAATTTAAAAAAAAAACAATCTTGTTAACTAGTGATACAACTGAGTCCTGTTGATAAATTTAAAAAAAAAACAATCTTGTTAACTAGTGATAGAACTACTATTTCTGTTGTACACATTATTTCTTAGCTTCATCAATAAGAAAGTTGTTGAAGTTGGTGCCTACGCATTGAAAATTTAATTTAACAAGATTTATTCTTTAACATTTTATGATCAGACTCAGAGCAACGGAGATATTTAGAATTTTCAAATTCTCTCTCTCAGCAAACCACAAATATTCCAGGGCCTGTTTTAGTCGTTAACGAATAAAATGTTTAGTGTTGAGTAAAAGGGCTAAATTTAGAATACGGTACAGATCAAATAATCATTTTCCAGTTCCAGAACCAACCATCTCCGGAAAAATTGTATAGAACCGATCTTATTGTAAATGGAATGTTCTATAAATCTTGCTATCTACGTATTTTCACAATCTTGATTATTAACCCAGATATTTGCATATTATAGTTATCAGCATTCAGTAAACATCCCTCCTACTCATGCTGTATTAACAATAAGCTGTTATATTATGAAGCACATATGTGACGGTGGGTAGAGGGTCAATGTTTCCTAGCTCAGTCCATCTCACCTTAGGCTGGGGTATAGAAAATTAAAAATATATACATTTACAAAAAATGCCTGGTTGTTGTTAAAAATTAAATGATATTGTACTTCTTTTGAAAAGTAATATTAATGATAAATATTATTAAATATGTTTATGAATAAATGAACTAAATTAAACTCAACTGAGTTATAAAGGTTATTTAAAAATTAACTGGTAATTATAACAATGAAAAAAAATGATTATTCAAATTAAATGAAAATATAAATAAATACAATGAATAAATTTCATATATGGTCTTGGACCTTGAATAATTTCCCTTTTTGAATTATCTAAAATTACTTAATATGGACAGTAGAAAAAATGATAATCGTCTTCAGCGAGAGTCGATCCACATCAATGAAGTTATGAGACACTCACAGTCTGGGTGAATGCAGATGGACGCATCAGGTACCTGATACTTTATTTCAATTGAATTCCTCTACGGCCCGACGGCCGTTCTGGAACTGCTGGAGCTCCAATAAGAATATTTTGTCCAAATGTAGAAAAGCCTTGGGCTTGAAGAAGTTCTTGTAACTGGGAGAAGCTGGAGAATGCACCATACTTGGCCGGTAGAACAATAAACCCTTCACGCGCGTCGATTGTCATCAGCTGGCTGCCGTCATTCACTATCTTAATATACTAAATATTATACAACTAGCTAAGGTACCCGGCTTCGTCCGGGAAATCATTTGAGGCTGAATGATGATGGTATTTTTGGGGGGCTTTTTCTAGAATATTTTTACATTTTCCAAATATTTTTTACATGCTAAGGATTTACACCCGAGTCCGGTGTGCTGGGGATATGTTTATAATAAAAGTATCTGTTTCATTAATTCTACAAAATACATAATATTTTTATATATTGTGACCTATTATATATAAAATTATTGTATGAATATAAAATTATAATACTATAATTACATTATATTATAATATAATAATAAATAGTTTAAACCACTTACTCAAATTACATTTATATTTAGGGTTTCGTGTCCTATAACATTGTTTTGACCCCTTCTATAGTTTTTCGTGTATACCTCATTTATACTTCGTTTCACGGCAAAAGTGCATATAACAATAGTTATTATAAATAAAAAAACAAACAACTATTGTTATATGCACTTTTGCTGAAAAATGAATAGGTTGTGAAATATCACGATTTTATATTTCAGACCTCTCTTATAGCCCCCACTCCTGTTCGTAAATAGAAATTTTAATATAGCTTATAATCATGGAGGTGTAAATACCAAATCACATACAGAGTTTCGTTTAGTTCGGTCGAGCCTTTTTTGCCGAATAAAATTGTTGACTCCCGGTATAGTTTTTATCGTATAACTCATTTATACTTCGGTGTACAACAGAAGTGTACATAACAAACGTTACTCTAAATAACATAATAAACAACTTTTGGTATGTGCATATCTGCCGAAAAACCGATAGGAAACGAAATATCGCTATTTTTAATTTCAGCCCTCCCTTATAACCCCCACTTCTGTTCATCTGAGAGAGTACTAATATAGCCAAAAACCTAGCCTGGGTTAGTAATAATATACATATTTAGTTTCATAAAATTCGGTTGAGCCGTTTACGAGTCTATAAAGGACATACAGACAAACATTCATTTTATATATATATATATATATATATAGATTAATAAAACATACTTTTTACACTAATGTGTTGGCCTCAACAGCATAATTTGAAGCATAAATACCTAACATTGTTCTTATTGAACTTTCACTTTTTGAGATAAATTCAAATACGTGGCTCACGTGGGAAATGGTCGTGGCTCACGCAGCCCCTGCGTGACGGACTTCTGTTTTTGGCTCTTATATAGTTGAAGTTTATGCGGCATTTCCTCCTAATTAAATAAGTAATCTATTAAGAGAAGAATTTCTTGTTGCCATTGATTAGCCAAATAAGACATAAAAAGATTGGTTAGTCTTAGAATGGCCAACATTTCCTTCTCCGAAGATACATTGCCTTAAAAAAAAATCATTCGCCATTGAGTAATGTCCATCGTCCCTTTTCATTCAATTTGCGCAGGTTGTTTTTGGCCGAGGGGCAGCTGGTCGTAGCTCTGTGGTAATAGATCGCTTACCGGAAATCGAATAATCCTTTTCCTTCGTCCTCGGAGCCTATTTTTTTCTTTCTTTCCCTTTCGCCCCCCCCCCAAAGAAGGATGGAGACAACGTAAAGGGGCAAATGTGATTGCTATTTCTCATTTTTCGTATGTCTTCCTCTAGCTGTCAATTCCAGGATTCCGCCGACCAACTTGGTCCTTCGGTTCCCATCACTCATATCCAATTAACTTGTTACAAGTAGATTTCCTTTAAGGAAAATATGGTTGGTGATAACCAACGACAGGAGTAGCACTTCATGTCTTACTATAAACTAAAGTGCGAACTACTATGTGGGAGCTCATGGCTGGTCTTATAAATAAATTACAATATATATTCTCTGTGTATGCTAAATTATTACAACTAGTCTAAATTATTATTGACAATATAGTTTATTCATTTTTTTTTTTTTGACCATTTCATTTTATCCTTATAGGATTATATGAAATATCTCGGTTAGTATTCATGATACAGAAAATATGTATAGAAAAACAATTAAGGCAATAAAATTTACAATACGCTTTGTTTAATACAATTGTCTGGCCCATTGTATTACAATGTAGATATATTTAATTTTCGAAATCACCCCCCTCCTCTAAACCCCAACTGCTCCAAGTTCCATTTCACCGATAAACAAACTCGTCTTTTACTTTTACTTAAAACGCTTATATATTGAGATTGGTAACGATTAAACCAAAATTTGGAACATTAGAGGGGTGGCGTGAAATTAAAAAAAGTCCGTCACGCAGGGGCTGCGTAAACTAAGCAGATTTCCCACGTGAAGGTTTACAATAGAGAAATCTGCCCAATAATAACAGTAGTAGGAAGGTATCTCTAGACCTAATCACGAGGGACGAATAGTTACCAAAAAGGCCGCCAAAGCTCTTGGCGGATAGTGCCGACCACACTCACAATACAAATGCAAATATCTTGGTTAATATTCAAGATACAGAATAAATGTATAGAACAATATTTATAGTCAATTTAATTTGCAATAAGATTGATTCTATACACCTTTTCGATCCGATGCATAATAACGGAGATATTTCGAATTTTTAAAAATCCCCCTCTAAACCCCCCCCCTCCCACTAGTCCGATTTCAGCCATTAACGAACTTGATCTTTCTTTTTACATAAAACGATTAAATATGAAGTTTGGTAACGATCAAACAAAAATTGCGACCTCTAGAGCGTTAACAGACAAATATATATATATATATATATATATATATATATATATATATATATATATATATATATATATAATTTTGAACGGACCTCATTTTCGTCATCTCCTGGGTAGGATCGATGGACATTTGAGGAAATTTTTCAAAACTCGCGTCATGAGTACGACCTCAAAAGCTGATTTCCCTTTAGGGAAATCTGCTAATAGCGATATTTCGTTTCCTATTGGTTTGTTGGCAAATATGCACATAATAAAAGTTATTTCTTTTATTATTTAGAGTAAATTTTTTTATATACACTTTTGTTGTATACCTAAGTATAAATGAGTTATACGTGAAAAACTACTGCGGGAGTCAACAATTTTATTTGGCACAAAAGACTCAACCGAAATAAATAAAACTCGGTACGTGTATTAGCACTAACGCTTTCATTATAACAAGGCATTCCAACATTTCTAGGGACGGGCAGGAGTGGGGGTTATAAGAAAGGCCTGAAATTAAAAATAGCGATATTTCGTTTTGCAATGATTTTTCGGCAAATATGCACATAACAAAAGTTGTTTAGTTTGTTATTTAGAGTAACTTTTGCTATGTGCACTTTTGTCATATACATAAGTACGCTCAAAACTATAGCGGGAGTCGACAATTTTATTTGGCACTAAAGACTCAACCGAGTAAAACAAAATTCGGTATGTGAATTAGCGGTTACTTCTAAATGATAATTAGCTGTAACAATATTTCTAGGGGCGAGAAGAAGTGGGGGTTGTAAGGGAAGCCTGGAATTAAAAATAGCAATATTTCGTTTCCTATTGGTTTTAACGCAAACATGAACATTTTAGTTATGTTCATGTTTGCGTTACGAACAATACTTTTCATTATACTGCTCATACTTGAGTGCATTAAAACCCTTTTATATTTCATTAATAACTTAAAGATACAATATAAGAAATTAAAGTGACACATTATTTTATTTGAAATAAAACATCTGTTTATTAACCTATAATAGAAGAAAAGTACTTATATAAGAAATTAAATTGACAAATTATTTTATTTGGAAAAAATATCTGTTTATTAACCCATAATAAAAGGAACATTACAGATTTACATTAATATTTATATTACAATTTTGATTATTATTTATGTTAAAACCTTTGTTTGGCATTGCCTTTTGGAATACAGTTAACTTTTGATTAAAGGAATTATTTTCCAGTTCGGGCTCATCTCTAAAAAGGTCGTCAACAGTCCAAACATCTTCTTCCTCTGCAGACGTTGACTGTTTTACTGATAAATCAGAAGACCCTCCAGAACATTTTTTTCGGGAGACCCCCAAACAGCTTCCGGGACACTTCAATTTTTCAATAAACTAATGTTTATTAGTAACAGGTAAGGTTAGCGCACCGAAAAGATTTTTCAGTACTAGTCCCGAAAAGTGCTGTTTTACGGACTCAAACCTAGTATTGAAAACACATGTTTTTGGACGCAGTATAATGAAAATTACTTTTCATTACACTGTACAACAACCTCAAGAAATTACTGAAATTAATTAAGCCAAACAGGTTTATTTTTATGGTAGTTATGAAACATATGTCAGAACAACAAGGTTACAAATTACATCTTTATATTGATATTAACTGTGCAATTATTATTGCCGCTAATGTTAAACCCTTTAGGGGGTATGTACGGCTTATCGATTACCAAATTATTGGTTGATGTCTCACACGTATTCACAGTACAACTATAACAATTATTTAGTCAATGTTTAGTAACACAGGTTACGAAGAGTTAAATGAAAAAATTAGGAATATTACAAATACATGTGTTTGATTCCCGCCAAATTTTACCGTCCTAGTACGGAAACTCTTAGTTTCCGTACGCAGCATAGAAAATACATGTTTTCTAGTCAATTTAATGAAAATAACTAGTATAATAACGTCATTAAGATTTTACATTTTTTACTCGTCTTAAACTAAAGATCATAGTCATCAATGGTTAAAATTAGACCAGGAAACGGATGGGGGGGGGTGTTAGGGGAGATGAATTTTGAAATATCTCCGTCTTATGAGTCCTGTTGATAAATTTTAAAAAGTCCGTCACCCCCCTCCTCTAAACCCCAACTGCTCCAAGTTCCATTTCACCGATAAACAAACTCGTCTTTTACTTTTACTTAAAACGCTTATATATTGAGTTTGGTAACGATTAAACCAAAATTTGGAACATTAGAGGGGTGGCGTGAAATTAAAAAAAGTCCGTCACGCAGGGGCTGCGTAAACTAAGCAGATTTCCCACGTGAAGTTTTACAATAAAGAAATTTCAGAATAGAGAGTCAATCAGTTACGGGAATGGCCCGAACTAGCTCTTGACGGAAACTCACGACTAGACCCGAAGTTAGCCGATCTCATCTCAGAAGCTGAAAACAGAAAAATGCAAATATCTCGGTTAATATTCAAGATAGAGAATAAATTATATTTATATTATATTAACAATATGTATAGTAAATTTAATTTGCAATAAGATTGGTTCTATACAATTTTTCGATCCGATGCATAATAACGGAGATATTTCGAATTTTTGAAAATCCGCCCTCTAAACCTCCCCCCCCCCACTGGTCCGATTTCAGCCGTTAACGAACTTGACCTTCCTTTTTACAAAAAAACGATTAAATACCGCGTTTGGTGACGATTAAACAAAAATTGCGACCGCTAGAGTGGTGACAGACAAATATATATATATATATATATATATATATATATATATATATATATATATATATATATATATATGTATATATAGTTTTGAACGGACCTCATTTTCGTCATCTCCTGGGTAGGATCGATGGACATTTGAGGAAATTTTTCGAAAATCGCGTCATGCGTACGACCTCAATAGCTGATTTCCCTTGAGGGAAATCTGGTAAAAACCAATCTTGTTAACTAGTGATACTACTACAATTGCTGATTTCTGTTGTACACATTATTTCTTAGCTTCATTAATAAGAAAGTTGTTCAAGTTGTTCATATTCTCTTGTTCCCAGCCTTCAGAGAGCCCAGTTTGTCAGTAAACCCTCGTTACTACGCATTGCATTTTTTCTTAAAATTAAAAATATATGGGGAAAAGAAATCAGTAGTGCCTCATACTAGCCATTTGGAAAAACGGGTAACTCCTCAGCATTTGCGTGCCTTATCCTAAATAAACCGTTGTTTATATATATATATATATATATATATATATATATATATATATATATATATATATTATATATATATACATATTTTCTCAGATTTCTGTAGTTTTATGCTTAATCTGCACAAATACGAGAAGTTTCACCATTTACGCAAAATTAAAAATAAACGTTCCACTAGAGGCTAGATCAGCCTTGGAAGGTGAGAGAGAGGGCCCATGGGAGGAGAGAACTGGCTGATTTAAAATGTACATTGTTTGAGAGCAAATCGGCCAGTGGTATTGGAGTTAACATGCAGAGGGCGTAGTGCAGAGGGTCAGGGGAAGAAAATAGGAGAAATCACTTACAGGGCCCTAGCGGATGTCCTCTAATAGGGTGTAATGGACGGAGGTCTGTGGTTGGCCGGCATTTTGACCAATCAGGAGCCTTCTTCCTCCTCTGCATGGCACTCACGTCTCTCCCCACCCACATGTCCTCTTAGGAATTCCCTAGTACAACCCAATACCATAATCCCACGGCATAAGGCCACTTACCATAACTAAAGATTACATTTTGTCTTCGACAGCCCTCTTTTTCATTTCTTTTATCCAATAGTCCAATCTATTTCTTTCTTCGTTTTCTTTTTTTCAATATTAGCAAATACACTTCATTTATTTCACAATTTCATTTATGCAATCCTTAGGAAGTAGCATCCAGATACTTCTCCAGACAGGCTCAAGAGTTTAAGGCCATCAAGCCACCTGTATCATGGCATGCCTCTATTCCACACTCCACCATAAGTATTATACCATGCAACATATTCGTGGACTACTTTCTGGCCATCGATTAATGGTGTTCAGTTTTCTCCTGTCCCCTCTGAGGCCATCATGCCACATCTACCATGGCATGCCTCTATTCCACACTCCACCATATGTATTATACCGTGCAACATATTCGTGGACTACTTCCTGACCATCGATTAATGGTGTTCAGTTTTCTCCTGTCCCCTCTGAGGCCATCAAGCCACCTCTACCATGGCATGCCTCTATTCCACACTCCACCATATGTATTATACCGTGCAACATATTCGTGGACTACTTCCTGACCATCGATTAATGGTGTTCAGTTTTCTCCTGTCCCCTCTGAGGCCATCATGCCACCTCTACCATGGCATGCCTCTATTCCACACTCCACCATATGTATTATACCGTGCAACATATTCGTGGACTACTTCCTGACCATCGATTAATGGTGTTCAGTTTTCTCCTGTCCCCTCTGAGGCCATCATGCCACATCTACCATGGCATGCCTCTATTCCACACTCCACCATATGTATTATACCATGCAACATATTCGTGGACTACTTCCTGACCATCGATTAATGGTGTTCAGTTTTCTCCTGTCCCCTCTGAGGCCATCATGCCACATCTACCATGGCATGCCTCTATTCCACACTCCACCATATGTATTATACCGTGCAACATATTCGTGGACTACTTCCTGACCATCGATTAATGGTGTTCAGTTTTCTCCTGTCCCCTCTGAGGCCATCATGCCACATCTACCATGGCATGCCTCTATTCCACACTCCACCATATGTATTATACCGTGCAACATATTCGTGGACTACTTCCTGACCATCGATTAATGGTGTTCAGTCTTCTCCTTTCCCCTCTGAGGCCATCATGCCACATCTACCATGGCATGCCTCTATTCCACACTCCACCATATGTATTATACCATGCAACATATTCGTGGACTACTTCCTGACCATCGATTAATGGTGTTCAGTTTTCTCCTGTCCCCTCTGAGGCCATCATGCCACATCTACCATGGCATGCCTCTATTCCACACTCCACCATATGTATTATACCATGCAACATATTCGTGGACTACTTCCTGACCATCGATTAATGGTGTTCAGTTTTCTCCTGTCCCCTCTGAGGCCATCATGCCACATCGACCATGGCATGCCTCTATTCCACACTCCACCATATGTATTATACCGTGCAACATATTCGTGGACTACTTCCTGACCATCGATTAATGGTGTTCATTTTTCTCCTGTCCCCTCTGAGGCCATCATGCCACATCTACCATGGCATGCCTCTATTCCACACTCCACCATATGTATTATACCGTGCAACATATTCGTGGACTACTTCCTGACCATCGATTAATGGTGTTCAGTTTTCTCCTGTCCCCTCTGAGGCCATCATGCCACATCTACCATGGCATGCCTCTATTCCACACTCCACCATATGTATTATACCATGCAACATATTCGTGGACTACTTCCTGACCATCGATTAATGGTGTTCAGTTTTCTCCTGTCCCCTCTGAGGCCATCATGCCACCTCTACCATGGCATGCCTCTATTCCACACTCCACCATATGTATTATACCGTGCAACATATTCGTGGACTACTTCCTGACCATCGATTAATGGTGTTCAGTTTTCTCCTGTCCCCTCTGAGGCCATCATGCCACCTCTACCATGGCATGCCTCTATACCACACACCACCATATGTATTATACCTTGCAACATATTCGTGGACTACTTCCTGACCATCGATTAATGGTGTTCAGTTTTCTCCTGTCCCCTCTGAGGCCATCATGCCACCTCTACCATGGCATGCCTCTATTCCACACTCCACCATATGTATTATACCGTGCAACATATTCGTGGACTACTTCCTGACCATCGATTAATGGTGTTCAGTTTTCTCCTGTCCCCTCTGAGGCCATCATGCCACATCTACCATGGCATGCCTCTATTCCACACTCCACCATATGTATTATACCGTGCAACATATTCGTGGACTACTTCCTGACCATCGATTAATGGTGTTCAGTTTTCTCCTGTCCCCTCTGAGGCCATCATGCCACATCTACCATGGCATGCCTCTATTCCACACTCCACCATATGTATTATACCGTGCAACATATTCGTGGACTACTTCCTGACCATCGATTAATGGTGTTCAGTTTTCTCCTGTCCCCTCTGAGGCCATCATGCCACATCTACCATGGCATGCCTCTATTCCACACTCCACCATATGTATTATACCATGCAACATATTCGTGGACTACTTCCTGACCATCGATTAATGGTGTTCAGTCTTCTCCTCTCCCCTCGGAGGCCATCATGCCACATCTACCATGGCATGCCTCTATTCCACACTCCACCATATGTATTATACCATGCAACATATTCGTGGACTACTTCCTGACCATCGATTAATGGTGTTCAGTTTTCTCCTGTCCCCTCTGAGGCCATCATGCCACATCTACCATGGCATGCCTCTATTCCACACTCCACCATATGTATTATACCGTGCAACATATTCGTGGACTACTTCCTGACCATCGATTAATGGTGTTCAGTTTTCTCCTGTCCCCTCTGAGGCCATCATGCCACATCTACCATGGCATGCCTCTATTCCACACTCCACCATATGTATTATACCGTGCAACATATTCGTGGACTACTTCCTGACCATCGATTAATGGTGTTCAGTTTTCTCCAGTCCCATCTGAGGCCATCATGCCACATCTACCATGGCAGGCCTCTATTCCACACTCCACCATATGTATTATACCGTGCAACATATTCGTGGACTACTTCCTGACCATCGATTAATGGTGTTCAGTTTTCTCCTGTCCCCTCTGAGGCCATCATGCCACATCTACCATGGCATGCCTCTATTCCACACTCCACCATATGTATTATACCCTGCAACATATTCGTGGACTACTTCCTGACCATCGATTAATGGTGTTCAGTTTTCTCCTGTCCCCTCTGAGGCCATCATGCCACCTCTACCATTCCATGTCTCTATTCCACACTCCACCATATGTATTATACCGTGCAACATATTCGTGGACTACTTCCTGACCATCGAACAGGAGGTAATGGTGTTCAGTTTTCTTCTGTTCTCTCTGGGGTTCAAGCTTAGCCATCATGGTGCACTACTTCTAGGGATTGGCCTTATTTCTTGAACTGCCATTTCAATGTTGATGTTAACTAGTACAGAAAAATGAGGTTCTCTGTTTACACTATAAAAGTGAGCTATTAAAAGGTATGTTTTTCATGTGTAGTCTTGTTTTTTCTTAAAATTTCACCAGAATTAACTTATGAAGAACTCATCCCGTTATTTTCATCTCATAACAGAAATTTCCTCTAATATGCAGAATAACTGTAGAAGTCATTCAGGTTTAATCCCCGTGAAGTCAAATTTGGCAATTGGATGAATTTAATTCATAATAGATTACTGTCAAAACTTAAATATTTGATTAGCTAAGCTTTGACTTATCCCTTTGTTTTTGCGAAATTTCTGAGATAATAATTTATGCAAGAGGCATGGAATAGCTATATTAGGAATTTCGACGATCTCATTACCGGTCATCAGGTCACAAAAATTTAGTTACCCGTCATAAATAACTATTGGGTCAATTTATATCAAGTGACTTGAAGCAGGTTGCTCGACCATATATATTTTTTTTATATATATTTTTAAAACACAAATAGTAATCACAAAATATATTTTTAAAAATTGTTATCATACACGCTATATGTTTAGTAGCCATTTTGATTAGGAACTTGACCAGTTTTTCGTTTTGAAGACTTAGCGTTAACTTGATTATCTTTGGACTGCATCATTCTACAACATTGGAGGAAGTGGAATCTTTTTTTCAGAACTTTCTCCTCTGCAATATTGTTTGTGATGCCTTAAATGCAAAGTTTACAAGTCAAAACAGTCACCATAGTTGGGGTTGAAAATTGAGAAATTCAGCTTGTTAGAAATTAAAAAAAACTATGTAGAAGTGATTAACCAGAGGCACTTTTTATTTTGTATTAAGATACCATCAAGTGCATTGAGAATTAATTCCTTTTTTTTTTTTTTTGTGACTGTTTAAAATTTTGTAAAGTTAGAGGTTACTTATCTCTGATGGAACTGAATAGAAAATCAAGATGATTACACATTATGTAGTCCTATGTGAAAGAAAAGTGGAGTCAAAATTTCAACTGTGATATTTGAGCCTAGTTATGAATTTTTGAAAAATTTATCCACGCCGAATTTAAAAAGAAAATCAGACAAACGTTTGAACTTTAATTATATAGATTTTTCATCTTAAGTTCACAAATTCAACTGCTTATATATAAATAAAACTTTATAGATTCTCTGATTATTTATTTAAATTCGGAGGGGATGATTATTTTTTTTTTGCGTAAGACCATTCAAAGAACTGTGGTGGCATCAAAATTCGAAAACGCCTCAAAAGATTTCTGTAGACTTCTATATTTGTGAGTCAGCTGTCCCAAGGTACACCATAAAGTTCTTTTACTTTTTTTTATTTGCTTAACAGGGTTTCCCCTTAGCAAAAGAGTTCAGCTTATTTAATATTTGTTAATTAGCAGGTTAGTTCGAAAAAATTAAAATAAATAATAATAATAAATTAATGCATATATATATATATATATATATATATATATATATATATATATATAAAATATACATCCCTTTTAAGCTCAAACATGTCGTACAGAGGTTACGAACAAAAACCAAACGAACGGAAAGATTCAACAGAGGTTACGAACAAATTCTAGAACCAAGTACTCCATCCCCGCATTTAAAAACCCTGCCTTACAAAGTGAACCACTTCATTATACCGACGGATTCAAAGTCTCTAAGTATTAATAAAGTTGCCCAAAACACAAGCAGCCGTCTCCAATGCACAACAGCTAGATCGGCACATGGTAATCCTAATCCTGTCCGGCTTACCACGAGATGTCCTCACCCGGGGAGGAATAGCCTCCACCAGGATGGGTTTTCTTAGCACCAACCCATGAAACCACCGGGGCAAAACGTACGTCCTCACAGCCTGTAATGGCTGCTGCGTTTCCAGTGGGAGCTATCACGATTAGACACAACCAGTCAGGTACCATTTCCTCCGTATCATTTGGGAAAAAGGAACACCAAGGTAGTCCTAAACATCATCAACTCTAAGGGGACAAGCAGGATGTCCTGAGAACCTCAGCACAGACGCCGGACACATATTGACGACCCTCCGTCACCCCCAGGATCTAAGCTCCAGCCCGACACACTTCTCTGGATTTAGCTCCAAACCACAATCCTGAAGGACCACTTCCAGCTGTTTAAAGACAACATTGGGTATGCTACAAGGATCAAACATCTGCATTAGCTACCAACGATACACTGAATCCAACTCGTGTTCTGGAAGCCTCCACTCCATGGTATATGACCATATTAAAAAAGATTGGAGGGTTACCGTGTCTGTTACAACGTCCAGGCAGAATTTCCTTCGAACACCGCTCTCTAGCACAAATCATCGAGTTTCCCCCCAAAAGGACACTATAGATATTACAGAATCCCACAGGCACACCTTTCGCCCTGGCTTCAGCCAGGATTGCATTACGACTGAGCGAGTCAAATGCCTCCTTGACATCCAGATCTAGGAGACATAAGTCCCTTCTGTTCCTCCAAACAATCCGGATCACCGATTCAAGGAAAAAGACGTTGGTGGTACCGCCACCGACCCATTCGTCCATAGGTTTTCTCAGACCATTGGAATCCTGTTCGGGAACACGATATTTCCCAATCCACCGACTCAGCGCATCAGAAACATCCACTCCTGCTATGCACCGAAGAAAGGTGCCAGCCAACTCGCCAGGCCCATAGACGGGGCCCACACCAACAAGACGCCCACTGAGAACCTCTAGAACGGGTAAGGACACTCAACAACATTCGCCACCTCAGCGAGTGCCGGTTTATCTGACTCTCCTTGTAGTTCCTGGGGTTTGGCTATGTCTTTGTACTCCTTTTTGGATCTAGCACACTCTATGGCTTTAAATAATCTATATCCCTTCTGCCAGTCGTCGATTGCCTTCTCCAGTTTAGCCAACACTTCTTATTCTGCGCACTTCGAGAGTCAAAGCCAGGCGTTCCTCAAAATCGATTACCCTTGTTTGTTTCCAGGACGATAGCTTCAATAAACTCTCTGGGGTGGGAAACTCTCTTCCACGTCCTGTCTTAGTTGTGAACAACCTGTTCGCACTTTGCCCATCATTGGCCATAGTCAGTACATTACATACTTTAACATCGCATGATAGGCCCACAAACAAGCCGGGCAAAATTGGGTTTTTTAGCAGATTTCCCTTCAGGGAAATCAGCTATTGAGGTTGTACTCATGACAGAATTTTCGACATTTTTCTTCAAATGTCCATCGATCCTACCTAGTAGATGACGAAAATGAGGTCCGTTCAAAACTGTATATATATATCTATATATATATATATATATATATATCTATATATCTATATATATATCTATATATATATATCTATATCTATATATATATATATATATATATATATATATATATATATATATATATATCTATATATTTGTCTGTTACCGCTCTAGCGGTCGCAATTTTTGTTTGATCCTTACCAAACTTCATATTTAAGCGTTTTATGTAAAAAGAAAGATCAAGTTCGTTAACGGCTGAAATCGGACCAGTGGGAGGGGGGGTTTACAGGGGAGGATTTTCGAAAATTCGAAATATCTCCGTTACTATACGTCGGATCAAAAGATTGTATAGAACCAATCTTATTGCAAATTAAATTTACTATAAATAATGTTCTATACATTAATTCTCTATCTTGAATATTAACCGAGATATTTGCATTTGTATTCTGCGTGTCACCAATAGGCTATGTTCGGAGTTTCCGACGAGAGCTCTCGCGGCCGTTTCCATAACTATCGTCCCTCGTGAATAGGTTTAGAGGTTAGGTTAACTGTTTTTTGGGCTAGAAACTACTGGGTTATTACGCCCTAAATAATGTTTTTTAGGTTTAGAGGTTTCTTACTACTACAGTTGTTATTAGGCAGATTTCTCTATTGTAAAACTTCACGTGGGAAATCTGCTTAGTTTACGCAGCCCCTGCGTGACGGACTTTTACGTCATGATGGAGGTTAGCCGAAACACCTTTAAATAAATATTGAGAGGATAAATTGAGAATATGAAATGAAGAATATATTCGAAATGTCAAACATTTGGTGAACTTTGGGCGTAATAAGCAGACTGATACCGAAATTTAAAATGATTCAAAAAATGTTATATGTACATTTAAGGCCTCGTTCTACCATTTGGCAAAACCCGTTACCGTTTCTTTCGTTTCCAATACTCTCAAAAAATTTGAACATTTCACTTCATACATTTTCATTTTACTTTTTACTTTACGAGTATAATGGCTGTATAGTTATTTTAAATGCTAAAGCACATTTCTTGTGATGTAAATGTCTGGATCATTTTGTACCTAGGTTAATCCAATTTTTATATTTCTATGGGGGTTTTGAATTTTACATGAAATTGCCATTTCTATTTCAACCCGTCCAACAATAGATAATTGGGCTACTCCGTCTTAAGAGAGCGCAGCATCTGTCATTACACGGCTGAAGCAACTAATGAAGGAATTGACCGAGAGAGTGCAGCCCGGATCAATCTAGATGGACAGAAAAAGGGGAGTTGGTGTTAAGCAAGGAAGAGATGAGTAAGTGCCCGTCTTCATTAGTTTTTGCACGTGTGTATGGTGTTCCATCGGGAAGATGTGATCTGTAAGTGAACTGAACATTAGTATTATATACAAACAGCTCAAAAGAACAGAGAAATAGGTCCCAAATCCCTCTCTTAATGGCTTGAATGCAGATGACCCTGAAGAGAGTAAATGCTAAGCGGAACTTTAATTAAATATTGATAATAATAAAAATTATATATATATATATATATATATATATATATATATATATATATATATATATATATATATATATATACAGTTTTGGACGGACCTCGTTTATTTTATCTCCTGCGTAGGGTCGGTGGACATTTGTAGAAAGTTCTTTAAAATCTCATCATAAGTGCAACCTCAATAGCTGACCTCCCTCAAGGGAAATCTACTAAAATTTGTTGTGGACACTACATGACTTCTACGTACTCCTATTTAATTAAATAAAATGTTTCGGTGCACATAATTTAAAACAATTTATTCATTTTATCTCACGATATCTCCGTGCCAATGCTTAGAAGCGAATAATATCATGGAAAACTATTCGGAGAACTATTTATGATAAACAAAAAAGTCCCTTACAACTTTTTTGCTTCTAATACGTTGGGACTGTATTTTTTTTATTTATCCCCCCCCAATACCCCCTCCCCCTTACTCAGTCTCAATTAAAAGGGGTGGTGTAAAACAGTTCTAAGTTACAAATTCAACCCCTTAGCCTCAATATCATGTGAAATCAGGTGTCTCGTTTCAGATATTGTGGCTCTAAGAACCTAACTCTCAAACTTTTCCTTTATTCCCGTCAACGCCTATGCCTCACACCCATACATACACCCACCCATACATGGGTACAGGTTTGATAATGGAGCTATAGACCTTTAGTTACAATGCTGGTGAGATTTTCCTTCATCTTAGGTCTTGATAATACTGAGCAGAAAGAGCGGTCGACACCAGTTATTCTTTAGTCGATATCAGTAAACTGTTCGTTGTTAGAGGTTACTGCAGCTCTGATGTATTTGAAGCTTTCTACGAAATGTGAGAGTCGCTACTCCCGTGGACAGCTTCATCATCTGCATATGCCAGGATTACATTATACAACGAACTAAATATGACTCCGAATCTTTGACAGCACATTGACATTATAAGAAAAAGAGTAGTCATTTCATGCTTCATATACCTATATCAGAGACCTACTGAAAATATATAATTTCTAACTACCAAAAGAGAAAAATAATGTCAAATTAAACCCAGAAAAAAGGCCGTAATTTACAATGTAGGATTAATGTTCTCATGTCTTTGTAAGGTAATTAAAAAAAAAGAAAAAAGTATAATATGGAGGGGAATATGAGAGTACTAATCCAGAGGGAATAACCCCTGGAAAGGGAAAATTAATTACACCAGTAGCTGTATTATAAATGAACAGGCCTTAGTTATTCGCTATTATTAAATTATTATAATTTAAGGAAAATACCCTAATTAAAATTTCCAAACATACAAAGTAATTTCCGGTCAATCTCTCTGCTGAATAACCATTTAAAGTCATAAGGAAATAATAAACGAAAGCCTAGGAGCACGAGCAGCGCTAACTAAACTATTTCCCAGATACTGATACAATAAAATATTGATCTCAACACAAGATATATTCTCTATTTCAAAATAAAAAGCCCGTCACGCAGGGGCTGCGTAAAATAAGCAGATTTGCCTCGTAAAGTTTAGTAATAGATAAATCTACATACTGGTAACACAACACCACCGTGAATATATACAAACGGAAATAAGAAATGTTTCATCCGATTTCAATAACTTGCCGACAGGAAGCGTTAGAAATGTAAACAAACGGGTCTGCCCACCTCACACCGGAAAGAAAAACAATTACTGAAATATATCAGAATATAATATATTAATTTTATTGAGAACTATTTACTATATTTAGTACTGTAATTAATAATGAGCAAGAATACTTGTTATGTCAATCAATCAAATTTTAGTAGTTCAAAACCTTAAGACGGGGAGGGGGGGGGGATCACCAGGACATCTTGCATGTATCTCGTAAAATAAAGATCTCTTGAATACAAGTTATGGTATTTAAGCTTGGAATAATGTGACTTATTGTGTAGCAGAGTATTGTTTATGTAGCATGAGTATAAGTGGCGGTTTGCTGATGGCTGTAAACTGACAAATGCAAATATCTGGGTTAATGTTCAAGATAGAGTATAAAGGTATCTAACAATATTTATAGTGCATTTAATTTGCAATAAGATTGGTTCCGTACAATTTTTCGATCCTTCATATAGTAACTGAGATATTTCGAATATTCGAAATCCCCCCTCTAAACCATTAACGAACTTCATCTGTCTTTTTACATAAAACGTTAAAATTTCGAGTTTGGTAGCAATCAAACATAAATTGCGACCGCTAGAGCGTTAACAGACAAAAAAATATATATATAATTTTGAACGGACCTCACTTTGGTCATCTCCTGGGTAGGATCGATGGACATTTGAAGAAATATTTCGAAAACCGCGTCAGGAGTACGACCTCAATAGCTAATTTCCCTTAAGGGATATCTGCTAAAAGTCTGACTACACTAGACAGAGAGAGAACTCAATCTCTAAATCTGAATGTCTTTGAGCGACTTAGTCTGAAGAAATGTCACATAAAATAGGAAATATTGAGTTATGTGGAGATACTTCAATATTAAAAGGTCTTCACAGGAGATCAATAGAGTAGGAGAGGAAAATTCTTTGCATGTGAAATTTGTTTAGTTCTCGACAAGAGAGTCTTTATGAGAAAATACAGGCCGAGAGGTGAAGTGCACCGGGCAAGGGACTTACATACTTCCAGATATATCCCTTTGATGTCCAAGTATGAACAAATAACTATGCTCGTCATGCAACTTTACTCCAGAAGCAAATCAAATCTTTCTCTTTTTAAAAAAAATTAAAAAAACAATGATGTTACTTTCCTGTATTTCTTAAAGGTAATATGCTTATTGCTTTAAAAGTAAGCCAATGTATCAAGAAAAGTATTATCCCTTGCATGCATTTCATATATTATTTCCAATGGGCCTATGAGAGATAAAGTTAAAGATGTTATTCGATGACGTTTTTCAAATAAATCTTTACACTCCTAACTCGAAAACTTTATTTGATCCATGCCATACTCCTTAATTCCTTCAACACTAAACAAAATGAAAATGTGAAATCAGACCAGGGGAAGGGGTGTTTAGAGGTGGAGAATTCTTAATATCTCCGATTGAATAAATGTATAGAACAAATCTTATTTCAAATGTAATGTTCTATAAATGTTGTTCTGTGCATGTTTTCATTATCTTTTATATTAACCGAGATATTTGTGTTTTTTTTTTTTAATTTTCGGCCTTCAGTAAACCCACACTCCTACTCATGTCATATCAACAATAGGCTGTTATATTATGAAGCACTTTATTTGAAGCCTAAATAACAAGTATTGTTCTCATTGAACTTTTAGATCATGAGATAAATGCAAATACGTGACGCAAGTAGAAAATCTGCTTAGTTAACGAAGCCCCTGCTTGACGGACTTTTCTTTTATCGGTTTTGTGTTGACCCTCTTGTAACTCCATAATCCAATGTACAAATTCATTAATTCTCAAATATGGCAACCCAACCTCTTTTGAAACCACCCCAATTACAGGCTCCGTTAGAGCACCAACACCCACCAAATCCCCCCACCAAACCAACAACCTCCACAACAACCCCTAAAAGAATTTGAACACGAAATGAAAAGTATAGATTATCAACATATTCCCCAATTCGATGGCAACCCAGAACATCTTATATACTTTCTATCTACAGTGGAAAAAGTTTATAATGTCGTATGCACAGACAATAACAAACAACAACAACTTAATCATTTCAGACTTTTAAATGTTGTAAAAAGTAAATTACTTTGTCCAGCTCTCAAGACGATAATGTATACGGAATGTAATACTAACTCTGAACTTATTCAATTATTGATAAACAAATTTACCGATGAACCACTCTGGCATCTTCAAAATAGACTTATTTAGTTCCCGTCCAAGCCCAAAAGGAACCCCATTAGAAATCTAGACCGAGTAGACCAAATGAGGAACAAAATTTTTACCCCCTCGTATCTTCCGGAAAAACTCTCCTAACGCAACCACCATTATGATGGAAGTCGAAAAAGAAATTATAGAACACTTATATTCAGTATTACCGAACCAATTGACAGCATTAATGTTAACTTGTGATTCAACAGCACTAGAAGAATTTAGGATCAACCTAATGACAAAAGGAATGTATATAATTGACCACTTTAAGAAACCTCCCCCACCTCCTCAAACCAACTTCTTTAAGAAACATGAAAATGGACCGCAAAATCCCCCATATTTTCAACCAAATAACCCCCAATATTTTCAAAATTATCATCACCAAAATCAATATTATAATCAACCATTTAATAACCAGCGCTAGAATCAATACCCTCAAAGATATTATCCCCTTGAAAATTCATGACCTAACTCCGGAAATTTCAGAAGACCGAATTCTGGGAACTTTAAACAAAATATGCCTAATAATCCTAACTTTATGCATCCTAATAATCGTAACCACCCATTTGATTCCAGACCTCCCCCTATGGCCCAACCCAGTGACCCGCGGTACCAACAAACAGTATCAATGAGGACTTGGAATCGACCTAACCCAAAACATTTTATATCCCCATATGAACTTACATGTATTCAAGAATCAGAAAAAACCTCCTCAGAACGAAGAGGACATAGAAAACATCCCTGCTATAGAAGAAGCAAGTAAACTAGATAAATTTGAACAGTTCGAAAATAAAATGTCCAAATTAGAAAAAAACACAGGAAACTTTTTTAGAGAACGGCAGCGACACTCGCGTAAGGCTACCCCCACATTCGAACTCAACATAGTCCAAATATCTCTTCCTTATTGTATCGATCAAAAAGGATATACCTGGCTAATTGACACTGGATCCTCTCACAATTATATTACCCCTTCAATACTTTCCCCTAACGTCCAAAAATTCCAAGAGGAATTTATTGTTTCAACCCTCACAGGAAAAAGTAAGGGCAGTGAATATGTACTCCTTAACTTACAAACTCTTTCCGGAAAAGACAGCCTTATAAAAATGTACATTTTCCCCTTTTCAGAAAAATATAATTTTCTCCTCGGACACGAGTCCATGAGAGATCTAAATATACTAATCAACTTCCCCAATAACACTCGTACCTTTAACAACACCATATTGGAGTTATACTATACAATAGATAATGATAAGGATAATAATAAGAATAACGATAACCATGATAAGAAAATATATTTAAATATAATAAATTTAAATATTAATACTGAAAAGAAATTAAAAGAAGGTTCTGATTTTAAATGAAATGAAATATAATGATTTTACAATAATAGAAGGCTTATATGCTATTAATGATAATAAAATAAAATGCTTGATCGATTCCCAGAAGGAACTCATGACCATTTGTCCCGAGCCAATGGAAATCGATGAAGTATCACTAGATGCCAGTTCTAATATAGATGATATACAATTAAATAATAATATATATGAAGACATCCCTAAACTCATTCGTACATACATGAATGACGAAGAGCGTGAAAAATTGTAACTTTACTTTTTGACTTTCCAGAGATTATAAAAAGAGACCATGATGAACTATGTTCAACTGACTTACTTAAACACAAAATCATTACTAAAGATGAAAACCCTATCTATACGCGAAACTATAGATACCCATACATTTATAAAAATGGAGTTAAACTCGAAATAGAAAAAACTTCTACAAAATAAAATTATACAAGCATCTAACTCCCCTAACAACTCCCCCATATGGGTTGTTCCCAAAAAATGTGATGCCTCCGGAAAACAAAAAATTCGGATGGTCATAAATTATCGGAAACTTAATGAAAAAACAATAGATGACTAGTTCCCCCTACCAAATATAGAAGATCTTTTCGGTAAAATAGGAAGAGCAATTTACTTCAGCGCTCTCGACCTTGCCTCCGGCATTCACCAAATTCAAATGGATCCTGAATCCATCCCTAAAATAGCCTTTAGTACAAAAGATGACCACTAAGAATTTCTTCGCGTGCCATTCGGTTTAAAAAATGCCCCACCAATATTTCAACACATGATGAATGCGATATTTTCCAAAATTCCCAACGTACTCGTCTACATAGATGACCTCATCATTTTTTCAGACAGCTAAGACGAACACATTAAGCATCTTAGAAATGTCTTTACCCTTTTAAAATAACACAAATTAAAAATTGAATTTTGTAAACCAGAATTACTATTCTTAGGACATATAATTTCTGAAAAAGGTATTGAACCTAATCCTAAAAAGAGAAAAGCTATTCAAAATTTTCCCCATTCCCAAGACAGCAAAACAAGTAAAACAATTTTTAGCTTAACAGGATATTACAGAAAAATGATTAAAAATTACTCTAAAATCGCGAAACCAATTACTCAAATGTTACGAAAGGATGCAACAATTGATCCCACTAAAGCAGCATACTTGGATGCTATCACGACTTTGAAAACACATTTACAAAACAATCCAATTTTACAACTCCCTGACTTCACAAAAACACTTACTATCATTGAAGCATTCCATCTACTCTCATACCCTTATGATCACGACAATATGACAAAAACAATAACACTTCAACTCACATTTATATTAAAAACTAAGGAATATATAGCCATTAATTGTAAATTTATCGCACAACATTATAATTGTACCAGCCCACAAATCATCAACAATACTTGTATACCTATCCTATTTAATTATAACACTAACAACAATTGCACTACCTATGAATTAATATTACTAACACTACCGTTTCTTAAATATGTAGATATTATCAATAAGTATTTAGCATATAAAATCCCACTTGTAACAATAAAGCAACCCCACAGACAGATTAGCTGTAAAACTAAGCACCACTTCATTGATTACTTTGGAAAACTACGAAACAGTAGAGGATTTTTGCCCTCCATATCACTACTGGGAAGCTGAAACTCTCCATATTAATGCACTGCTTAACCTGACCACTCGTCCATTGAACTTCACCTTCCATGAGATACACAATATTGATATTCCGCCCGCAGTTATTGAAATACTTGAAGAAGTCTCTGATGCACAGCACCTCTCAATTATCATATATATCACCCTTTTTTTACTAACAGTTATTTTTTTAGCTATTCTTTATATTTCCCTTAAGGAAAATCTGCTAAAAAATGTCTTATTCAAGCTTAAAATTAGACGCTTGCCGATACATTGGGCAATTACGACTGTGAGATTTGTACGAGTGGAGGTTTGCTGAAGGCTTAAATCTTAATAACGCATATATTTGGGTCAATATTAACCTTCAACAAAAACTCTATGTATGAAACAAAAATTGTGGGCAGTGTAAATACAGCAGTAGAGTGTCCGACTTTAGACAAGTGAAATTACGTACTCTAAGGCACGCTGAAGTTGTGGCGCTGGTGGAGCTGCGAGAGTTAACGTGGTGTTGCTGAACATTTCCACTGCACGATTCATAATATCAAATTAGAAGACACCAATATTTTGGCATAAAACGATTGCCAGAGGACCATTAGTGAAGCAATAGAAATAATCAAACGTCAACAGAGAAGATCGGTACAAACTCAGTAAAAATTGGCATCCCGCTTTCAAACAAAGAACCTGGATTAAGCTACCAAGTACCGAAGGGACCAGAAAATGTTGACCGAATAATTCCAACCAATGGTAAGGCAGGATCCGACCACGTCCATCAGACCCTCCCGCATTTACAGGGTGATTACTGGAAAATGCATGTTTTTGACTTGCTTAGTATACAAGGAATGTGGTTCGGAAGTTGTTTTGCTGTGAAGGGGGGAGTGTGCAGTTTCAGTTGCAGCCGAGATGTGGAACCTTGAGCATCGTACGTTTGTCATGCGACGGTTTGACGCAAATGGTGAATCAGTCACTCAGACTCAGCGAGGCTTTCGTGTACATTTTAACATTGCACGGCATGGTGCTATCCCTGATCGTAACACGATATTGCCTTGGATACATAATGTTAACACAACTGGATCTTTGCTTAATAAGAAACCTCCTGGACCGGCAAGGAAATCCGTAGCAAGTTTTAAAGAACGCCTTGATTACTATATGCAAGCAGAAGGCGACCACCTTAGAGATGTAATTTTTAAACGCTAAATTGTAAGTAATTTTATTCTGAAATTGCATATTGTGTACACTGTTTTTCCAATCATAAATACATTTTTAGCTCAGAATTGCCTGAGTACTCGTTATTTGAAAAACATGTGTTTCTCGGTAATTACCCTATATATAGTCCCTCCTATCCCACTCCTAATCTGTCTGTTTCAAAGCTGGTTAGTGGAACAGCATCTGCCGGTGGATGGGCTGGGCATTGATCCCCGGGTAGTGATGGAGCCCGTCAGTCTACTGGAGACGTTTCATTACAGGTCCTCCAAGGTTAACGGTGCCTGTGCGTTGGGTTAGTCACCCGACAACGTGAATCATCATCATTGCGAATCCAATTATTAGCCACGGAAATAATTGTTCAAATAAGGCGATAAGTCCAACTAGGTTCGTGGAATTTATACATTTGAATAAAAATTTCGAAAATTGCGTCATGAGCACGACTTTAACAGCTGATTTCCCTTAAGGGAAATCTGCTAAAATGAAGGTTTGTGAGAAGGTGTGGGATTGAACTTTATTATAATTATTATTGAATATAATGTTATTTTCTAATAATTGACTAAGGTTGTTAATTATAATAAAAATGAGTGTTGACTCCGTTGGTGGGGCTTTATTAGTGTATATAAAGTGACCATCAATCAGGCGGTGCTGTGTGATCCTGGGGTATATTGATGGTGTCCAAGTCGGCCTCCCTTCTATAGAAAAATGAGCGGTCCACGGCCTCTGCTATTTATTATCTCGGCCTCCCGCCCAAAATTGCCCGCGGGAAAAGAAGCCACATCTCTCGCCATAAGGGAACACCGTCTCCAGCCTTTACTTCTTCATCCATTAGCAATCTCTTTTCAGTTCCTCTATGTGTTAGATCTCCCTTTCATTGACACTTAATAACCAGTTCCTGATAAATGCCTTAAGAAAAAGTCACGCAGGGGCTGCGTAAACTAAGCAAGTTATACAATAGAGGAATCTCCATACGATTGCCGATCAGTTACGGAAACGGCCGACATAGCTTTCGGCGGGAACCATAGCTCGCCCGTTACACTTAATAAAAATGCAAATATCTCAGTTAATATTCAAGATAGAGAATAAATGTATATAACAATATTTATAGTAAATTTAATTTGCAATAAGATTGTTTCTATACAATTTTTCGATCCGACGTATAGTAACGGAGATATTTTGAATTTTCAAAAATTCCCCTCTCCCACTAGTCCGATTTCAGCCGTTAACGAACTTGATCTTCCTTTTTACATAAAATGATTAAATACCGAGTTTGGTGACGATTAAACAAAAATTTCGACCGCTAGAGTGTTAACAGATATATATATATATATATATATATATATATATATATATATATATATATATATATATATATATATATAGTTTTGAACGGACCTCATTTTTGTCATCTCCTGGGTAGGATCGATGGACATTTGAAGAAATGTTTCGAAAATCGTGTCATGAGTAAGACCTCAATAGCTGATTCCCTTAAGGGAAATCTGCTAAAACGGTTACTATCACGTGAAACGAATAGAAAAAGTCCGACACGCAGGGGCTGCTTTACCCATAACTAAGCAGATTTCCCACGTGCGTCACGTACTTGCATTTATCTCAAAACGCATAAGTTCAAAGAGGACATTAGTTGGTATCTGGGCTGAAATAAAGTGCTTTATAATATAACAGCTTTATTTGTTAAAATGACAAAAATTCGTAATACTGATCTGGCTTAATAATAAATTAATAAACAAATGGCTGTTCAAATTATAAACAAAATTATAAATATATTCTGTGATATTAGTTAGTATAAATTAAAAAATGCATACAGAAAGATATTAAAGAGCAAATTTAAACATAATAAATTATGTAATTAATGTAATAATTAAACATAATAAATGAGTTAATCACCAAATGAATTCATATTGCACAGAAGGGATGTGAACTCGCCACTTTAGGTTTACTTTGTGAGAATAATGCCAACGCCTTAACTCACATGAGTATGTTAGGCAATAATACACTTCCGCTAGAAAAAAAAAATCCCCATCTTCTTCTTTTTTTCTAGCTGAAGTATATAAATAGAACTTATTTGCATATATCTCACAAAGTAAAATTTCAATGAAAACAATTTTTATATAACAATATTTGTAGGGCAGTATATTTAGAATGGCATTCATTCTCAACGTGTAAGATATGAGATATTTTGAATAGTCAGAATTCCATACCCTTTAAACGAATACGAAAGTTATTTTATGTTTAAATGGTTAGAAAAGGTTATTAACCTGTAGATAAGCCACCCCAATTATATATTATAGTTATTATTGTTTATTAACGTCCACTTTTTGCTACTACTTAGTATTAAGCGAGTTTCTAGTTTTCATACCTTAAGGGAAATCAGCTATTGAGGTTGTACTCATGACGCAAGATTATTTATTCATACAATAATCGCATTTCGCAACTGCGGCGATTTAGCGACGAATCAATATTTATAGCTTAATAATTAACATATAACATATTTAACATATAACATGTTTAACATATAACATATTTAACATATAACATATTTAACATATAACATATTTAACATATAACATGTTTAACATATAACATGTTTAACATATAACAAATTTAACATATAACATATTTAACATATAACATGTTCAACATATAACATATTTAACATATAACATATTTAACATATAACATGTTCAACATATAACATATTTAACATATAACATATAACATATAATTATTATATTTACGTAAGTATGCTCATTTCTGCAAATATTTTCAGTATTGCCCTGCATTATAATTTTTTGAAAATGTTATGTTTCAAGTATTGTAATGCGCGGTCTATATACGGGCTACAGTCATGTAGTAATTCAGTCAAAGTGTATGGTAGGTCTATGTGAATCCTTAGATAGCAGCCAGTAAGTGCATATTTTATAGTAAATCTACAGTTACAGTGTTAGCAGTAGGGTTCGTCTTCTCCAGTAAGTAGGCAAGTGTGAGTTAGTCGTGAATGGCCAATTTTCAACCTCGTTAAAACTACTTCTTCTCTTCTAATTGGCCATTTTGAGGAAGGCCATTCGCCAATGACGCAAGATTAGGAGATGACGACAATAAGTTCGTTCAAATTATTAGTCTGATAACGCTCAAGCAGTCACGGTTTTTGTTTAATTGTCACCAAATTTGGAATATACACCCGTTTCGTGTAAAACGAAAGATCAAGTTAGTTAACGGCTTAAACTGCACAGGGAGAGTCAGGGAATTTCAAAATATCTCGGTTATTTTACGTCGGATAGAAAAATAAATAGAATCAATCTTATTGTGAATTTAATTTATGTAAATGTTGTTATATACATGTGTTCTATAATATTTGGTTCATATAGCATATTCTCTGATATGGATATTAACCGAGATATTTGGATTTTTTAGTCTTCAACGTACAGTAAACCCTGATTCCACCTCGTGTCATAATAACAAATAGTCCGTCACGCAGGGGCTGCGTAAACTAAGCAGATTACCCACGTGAAGTTTAACAGTAGAGAAATCTGCATACTGCTAACACAACATCTTGAATATGGGGGGGGGCATCAACAGAACATGTTTGCATATATCTCACAAAGTAAAAGGTTAGAAGGCAAGAACGGTTAGGTTATAAAAGTGCCGAACAGTTACGGAAACGACCGAACTAATCCGGATACATCCGACAATAGCCGCACACACACTTAATAAAAATGAAAATATCTCGGTTAATATTCAAGATAGAAAATAAATGTATATAACATTATTTATAATAAATTTAATTTGCAATAAGATTGGTTATTTATATATATATATATATATATATATATATGTAATTTTGGACGGACCTCATTTTCGTCATCTCCTGGGTAGGATCCATGGACATTTGAAGAAAAGTTTCGAAAATCGCGTCATGAGAACAACCTCAATAGCTGATTTCCCTTGAGGGAAATCTGCTAAAAAGCTGTTATGACGCGAACTTCTTCATTCTAACCGTAAATAACATATATTGTTTTCATGAGACATTTATTTTTACGAAGACGTTGTCAATGGAGAATTTACCTGAATATAGATCAAATAAAAATCTTGTCTGGAAAACGTTTATTTCATCTGATCCATAACATTTGTTATTGGCATCTGCAATAGTGTGGGAAGAGAGGGAGGGGGTTCGAAAAATCAAAATTTGTCCGTCCTTATAATGAAATGAAAATGATATAGATCCAATCTTTTTAAATAATTGATTCTCTTAAATTATTCTTTTATGCATTGTTTTGTGACTCAAATATTAAGCGAGTAATTCGTACAATTTGGCTTAATATTTGAGTACAGCCAGAATATGTAGCGTGATTAGGTAACTAGAGTGTCATACCAGGCCTTGGGAAATCTGCTTAGTTTACGCAAGCCCTGTTTTTCAACAACCAATGATTGAACTGTGCCTGAACAAACTATTAGCTGTCCATTTTTTGTAATGCAGATCTCCTTCAAAGGAAATCAACTAGTCTGGTTGTTATCAAAGCGCGATTTTTGGGAAATGTTGTTAAACGTCCATCAATCCTATCCTGGAGATAACGAAAAGCAAGGCCGTTCAAAACTGTGTTTGTGTATGTGTGTGTGTGTGTGTGTGTGTGTGTGTGTGTGTGTGTGTGTATACACACACACACTGGTAGTGTAGCCAACGTTGGAAGGTTGATATAGAAATGGTTTCGCGTATTATAATACAGATTGGATTCGCGTAAATACAAATCATTCAGTTACTTTCTTCGTCAAAAAGAATGTGCTGCAAAATTAACAATAACTGTAGTCATTCAGTTAAAATACCCTTGAAAAGAAATGAATGAATTGAAATAATTATGTTTTTTCCGACAAAATATAGAAATTGGCTTAGCATAAGTTCTGTGTAATCGCTAGAAATTTCCAGTGTTATTACTGTTTTAATATCCTGTAGATGACCCCGTGGCAATTAGTTTCATTAGCACAAATTGGGACTTAATAAATATTGGAAATGATTGGTTACCGTAATAGAAACATAAAGGATTCACAACTAGCTATAAGCTAATGGACCATATATTGACGAACTGGGTGTTGTTCATGAAGTAAAATGATGTAATGTCTCACCAAAGTATAACGCTTGCACTATCCGAGGTTCGAGAATAGTTATTTATTACACAAGTGTCGAAAGTAGATCATTTTACAACTCGAGTGAAACGTTTACCCACACGAGCGAAGCGAGTATGGTAATTTCACGAGAGTTGTAAATTCTACTTTCGTCACGAGTGTAATATTAATTTTTTTCTGTAATCGTGTAATACATGATCAGATCTAACCAGAATATGAACAAAATTAGGATGTTGTGAAGATTATGGTATGTTGTTGGTAGGTTATAAGCATGGTTGTGAAAGGTTATAAGCATAGTTATAAAACAACTAGTGATGATTGTGAAGTAGTGGTTATAAACAAGTGCAGGTTATAAACATGGAAGGTTTTTATTATTATATTTAAATTTTAAAATATATTGATTATTTCCACCAATAATTCATTCACATTTCAATTTATTTTGTTAAAATAAATTCTTACAATGTTAAGAAACATTTAAAAGCATTTAATTTCCAACTTCAAATTATTTTTTTAATTTATACTTATTACTAATTAAGAAGGCAATTCACTTTCTTCACTTTTGAAGAAAGTGATTACTTTCTTCACTCTATTGCAAAATGTTTCACTTTCTTCACTCATTTCAGTTTAGTAATGTTACCACTATTCAACGATTACAGAAAAAATATATTATGCAGTTTTAGATGAAGCCGGTGGTAATTAGCTAAGCGTTTCTGTCATTTATGGCTGAAATAAAACCGGTTTCCTGTAGTAATGGATTGAAGTTATTTCTGGAAGATCATCACATCTGTCAATGCTAGGTCAATCATCAAGCCCTTACCCCTTCCTATGTTATACAAGAAACTGTTGTAATACGAACCATATTATTCCAAGGTTAAATACCGAACATTTACGGTGGCAGTTACCTAAAAATAATTATGATGACACCGTAGACCGCGTACTACACTACTTGAAACAAAACCACATTTTCTAAAAATTATAATGTAGGGCAATACTGAAAATATTTGCAGAAATGAGCATACTTACGTAAATACAATAATTATATGTTAAATGTTATATGTTAAATATGTTGTATGTTAAATATGTTGTATGTTAAATATGTTAATTATTTTTCATCACTCGGATTGGAAAGTAGATACTTTCGATACCAGCTGGGAGATAGGAAAGTAGGCCTTTACAGATCTCAAAATTTAGCGGGAGGTTAAGTTACAAACATATGACTTTACACGCCTAGGGACGAAGGCTTTCGACTCTAGGCGTGTAAAGTCATATGTTTGTCACTTAACCTCCCGCTAAATAAAGTGTTTTTTATTATGTCTACGGTGAAGCAGCTGTTACCAATAATGGAAATGTTAATTATTAAAAGATTCACGAGTTAAAAACCGCCTTAATATGCGTTTTTGCCTCGTGATGAAAAGTATTGTACATTACTCGTACAGAAAGTGACTTTACGATGGTCGATCGAATTAACAGGCTCGGCTTCGCCTCGCCAGTCAAACACGATCTCGCAACGTAAGGTGCCACTTTCGGCCCTAGTAACGTAATATACTAATGTTGTATGTTAAATAACTGATTCGTAACTAAATCGCCCCAGTTGCGAAATGCGATTGTATGAATTAATAAATAATGTTATGATGAACCTATGTAGAAAATTTTACGTTCTTCTCCCGAAAATGTTTTTTGTGTCTATAATATACTCGATATTTAACAACAAAGGTTTGACTTTTGTTCAACGATAAAGGTGAAACCCATACAATGCAAATACCTCAGTTAATAATCAAGATAATGAAAAAAAAAAAAAAAAAAAAAGTATATAGAAACATTTATAGAACATTACATTTTCAATAAGGTTGGTTCTCTAAAAGGTTCGTTAGATTTTTCCTTAATATTAGTAATAATATGCACTATTAGCGTGTGCACATCAAGTTTCAGAAACACTTGGAGAGAAGAAGTATATCTCTCGATAGAATGGGCAACACCAAATTGTTGAAATGCCCAAAACGACATGGCCACTTCACCTACGGCCGATAAAAACTATTGGCAGAAGGCAGCCAATAGTTACCAACATTTTTCATACCTACACAAAATTATTATATATAGTACAACATTTTCATACAAATTAAGTCTGAAGTGATAAGTAAATACTAAAACCTATCGTAAAAATTAAGTCTTAAGTGATAAGAATATAGTAAAAACTATCATACAAATTAAGTCTCAAGTGATAAGTATATACTAAAACCTATTATACAAATTAAGTCTGAAGTGACAAGTATATAGTACAAAATTTTTCTTACAATTTAAGTCTCAAGTGATAAGTATATACTAAAAACTATTATACAAATTAAGTCTCAAGTGATAAGTATATAGTACAAAATTTTTCATATAAATTAAGTCTCATGTGATAAGTATATAGTAAAAACTATTATACAAATTAAGTCTCAAGTAATAAGTATATACTAAAACCTATTATACTAATTAAGTCTGAAGTGACAAGTATATAGTACAAAATTTTTCTTACAAATTAAGTCTGAAGTGATAAGTATATAGTAAAAACTATCTTACAAATTAAGTCTCAAGTGATAAGTATATACTAAAACCTATTATACAAATTAAGTCTGAAGTGACAAGTATATAGTACAAAATTATTCTTACAAATTAAGTCTGAAGTGATAAGAATATAGTAAAATCTATCATACATATTAAGTCTCAAGTGATAAGTATATACTAAAACCTATTATACAAATTAAGACTGAAGTGATAAGTATATAGTACAAAATTATTCTTACAAATTAAGTCTGAAGTGATAAGAATATAGTAAAATCTATCATACATATTAAGTCTCAAGTGATAAGTATATACTAAAACCTATTATACAAATTAAGACTGAAGTGATAAGTATATAGTACAAAATTTTTCATACAAATTAAGTCTCATGTGATAAGTATATAGTAAAAACTATCATACAAATTAAGTCTCAAGTGATAAGTATATAGTACAAAATTTGTCATACAAATTAAGTCTCGAGTGATAAATATATAGTAAAAACTATCATACAAATTAAGTTGGAAGTGTAAAACTAATTTCAAATTTATGCATTGATTGGCATTTATATATAATGTCAAAAGATACCCTCAAGGAGAACTTTAAGACAAACATTAGCAGATCTACAAGTTTTAACTTTTTAATTTATATAAATTACTCACTACAACTACACTTTTCATCATTTTTTTAATAAAACTTACTGATAGTCAATGTAGTAAAGTAAAAACAAAATAATTAAATAAATAAAACATTTTCCTAAAAGGAAAACTAGAAAACAAAATCACGTGTTCACGAACACTTTTTACAACTCTTAAAAAAGAAATCATGATAATTGCCTCTTGTATTATATCGAGTTACATTCCTAATAATAATTGCAGAATAAAAAAAAAAAAAATTGAAATAATTGTATCAATTATCTATTCAATATATCTTTCCTTTGACTCAGCTGAGAAGAGGAAAATGAGTAGTATTATTCAATCAATTCTATTATTCAGGCTGCAGAGATCAAATCAAACAGTATTCAAAGTTGATTAGATTTGGATTACTCTTTCAAAGTTTCAGCAGATTTCCCTTCAGGCAAATCAACTATTAAGGGTGAACTCATGTATAAACACACACACACACACACACACACACACACACACACAAACAGGGTGCAGCACGTTACCATGCCACCCCCCTTAAAATCTCCAATTATTTTAATACAAGGCTTGGTCTGCCACAATTGTGACCCCTGAAGAATCCTTTCAGTCCATATTCAACCTTCTACCCTTCTATAGTACTTCACCAACGACCATAACTTTGGAATTTCCAATGGAATTCCCTACTTTTTAAAGGGGATTTTTATAGAAAATCAAATTCTATAACGAGTTTATATCGGTAAATGTTTCGATTTGACTTATTGTTTAGCCGTAAAATGCACAAATCTTTATTTCAGAAACCACATTTTATTGAAAAATGCTGCAAAATAAAATTTGAAGTCAACAAAATTATCGTTGAAACGAGTCTACAGAGAAAGGATTGGATCCTGAAATTAGAAAAAAAAGAGAGAAAAAAAGTATTTTTGTACTAATGGACAGCAGACATGCATGCCAAGTATTCCAGAGTACTCAAATTAATGACTACCTTCTATATAACTCTACTAGTTGCAGGACATGTCCTAATGAATAGGTACATACTTGCATTGATTCAAACTAAGAGACAACCTTGTGACATCAGTAGTACTGAACAAACAACATTTAATATACGACTGCAGACTATTGACAGATAAAAGACAAATTGTAAAGCAGACAGTGATAAAAAAGAAAGACATTGACCATCTGACAACAGAGTTTTTTGGGGAGTGGGATTTTCTGGTGATTGGCTTGTGGTTCGGTGCCCGAGGAACGGTCCCTAAACGTACCCAGACATTTTTTGACGAGGTGGGAATAGACAAGAAGGCTCTGCAAACCTTGGTCGAGGGTATCATTATTGATACTGTAGGGATTATTTCCCACCATATATTTTAATTTTTCTCTGACCAGTAATCTTATTATAGATCGACGGATCATGTTAGTACAATAATGATCTTTCTAATTTTATATCTAGTGACATTCACCTTTTAGGTTGCCGACTGTGTTATTTTAGTTCTTGAGCTGACTAAATACAATATGTATTGTTTTACTGTTGTCCTAGGGATTGACTTAAGTTGCTGTGTGTTTCAGCATCTCAATGTAATTGAGCAGCCCCACAAACTGTATAAAAATTTGTACAATAAAGGTATTCTCTGCAATAAAGCACATAGATAATTTGCTGAGAACGTTTATCAAATCATGGGAGAGTGGAATACTTAGTACAGATAATTCTTAATATAGTGTGACCAAAATAAATCGAATCAAATGCTTTTTATGCATGAACAGATGACATCATCAATAAATTCCAGATGAGAAAGTCCGTCACGCAAGGACTGCGTTAATTAAGCAGATTTCCAACGTGCACCACGTATTTGCATTTATCTCTAAGAGTTCAATGAGAACAATATTTGGTATTTAAGCTTCAAATAATGTGCTTCATAACATAATAGAATATTGAAAATATGAGATGAGTAGGAATGGGGCTTTACTTAAGACCGAAAATTAAAAATGCAAATATCTCAGTAAATAATCAAGGTAGTGAAAACATGTACATAACAACTTTTATAGAACATTACATTTGCAATAAGATTGGTTCTATACAATATTTCGATCCGACGCATAATAACGGAGATATTAAGAATTTTAAAAATTCTCCTTCTCTAAACCCCCCCTCCCCCTGCTCCGATTTCAGCCATTAACGAGCTTGATCTTTCTTTTTACATAATACAATTATATATCAAGTTTGTTCACGATAAGACAAAAATAGAGTGGTAACAGACAAATATAAATATATATATATATATATATATATATATATATATATACTAGCTCAAATACCCGGCTTCGCTCGGGAATTCATTTGAGGCTGAATGGTGATGGTATATTTTTGGCAAGGCTTTATTTTGCACAATATTTTGACATTTACACGTCCCAGTGTTTCTGGGGATTTGTTAATAATAAAATTAATTTGATATGTAAGACTTCACTGTCCTGCATATTGTCATATTTCCCGTTTCCTGTGCATTATGCATAGATTTGAATTATTAAGGAGAAAATATTGACATACATTTGAATTAATTGTTAGCAAATTTCTATAAATAACAAAATAAACAACTTTTGTTATGTGCATATTTGCCGAAGCCCCAATAGGAAATCACTATTATTAATTTCAGGCCTCCCTTATAACCCCCACTCCTGCCCGTCCCTAGAAATGTTAGTATGGCTTATTATAGTATAAGGAAGGCGTTCGTGCTAATACACATACTGAGTGTTTTATTTAGTTCGGTTGAGTCTTTTGTGCCAAATAAAATTGTTGACTCCCGCTATAATTTTTAGCGTATAACGCCTTTATACTTCCGTATACGGCAAAAGTGTATATAACAAAAGTTACTGTAAATAACAAAATAAACAACTTTTGTTATAGGCATATTTGCTGAATAAGCAATAGGAAACGAAATATCGCTATTTTTAATTTCAGGCCTCCCTTATAACCCCCACTCCTGCCCGTCCCTAGAAATGTTAGTATGGCTTATAATAAGGAAGGCGTTAGTACTAATTCACATACCGAGTTTGGTTTAGTTCGGTTGAGTCTTTTGTGCCAAATAAAATTGTGGACTCCCGCTATAGTGTTTAGCGTATAACTGATTTATACTACCGTATACGGCAACAGTGCATATAACAAAAGTTACTCTAAATTACAAAATAAACAACTTTTGTTATGTGCATATTTGCTGAAAAAGCAATAGGAAACGAAATATCGCTATTTTTAATTTCAGGCCTCCCTTATAACCCCCACTCCTGATTGTCTTAGAGAATATTAATATAGCCTAAAGTCTAAGTTGGGCTAGTAGTAATATACATACCAAGTTTGATAAAATTCGGTTCAGCCGTTTATGCGTGAAAAGGTAACAAACAAACAAACAAATAAACAAACAAACAAACAAACAAACAAACAAACAAACAGACACCAAAGAAACAAAATGCAGTTATGGTGTCTATGACATGTGAAACGAAAAGTTATCGTGAAATTTCGCGAAAAAAATCAATGTACAGACAGAGGTTACAATTTTATATATATATAGATATATATAAAACACTCTATATATATATATATTTATATATATATATATATATATATATATATATATATATATATATATATATATATATATATTTGTCTGTTATATATATATATGTATATATATATATATATATATATATAAATATATATATATATATATATATATATATATATATATTTGTCTGTTATATATATATATATGTATATATATATATATACATATATATATATATATATACATTTTTGAACGGACCTCATTTTCGTCATCTCCTGGGTAGGATCGATGGATATTTGAAGAAAAATTTCGAAAATCACGTCATGAGTACGACCTCAATGGCTGATTTCCCTTAAGGGAAATATGCTAAAAGTTGTATATCTCCATTGGAAGTTTCAACATAGATCAGTATATTTCAACTTTGACGCGCCATTGACAGTTAATAGCCGTCCAAATGTTAAGTTATGACATCTTCAGATGACATCTGTTTTTTATTCAGTTCTTTCAGAGTCTATTAAAAGTCCGGACGCAGGAGCTGCGTAAACTAAGCAGATTTCCCACGTAAAGTTATACAATAGAAAAAAATCCATACGAGTACCGATCAGTTACAGAAACGGCCGAACTAGCTTTCGGCAGGAATCATAGCTCGTCCGTTACACTTAATAAAAATGCAAACAACTCTGTTAATATTCAAGATAGAGAATAAATGTACAACAATATTTATAGTAAATTTAATTTGTAATAAAATTGGCTGTATACAATTTTTCGATCCGACGTATAGTAACGGAGATATGTCGAATCTTCGAAAATCCCCCTTTAAACCTCCCCTCCCACTGGTTCGATTTCAGCTATTAACGAACTTGATCTTCCTTTTTACATAAAACGATTAAATACCGAGTTTGGTGACGGTTAAACAAAAATTGTGACCGCTAGAGCGTTAACAGACAAATATATATATATATATATATATATATATATATATATATATATATATATATATATATATATATATATCTATATATATATATATATATATATATATATGGTTTTGAACGGACCTCATTTTTGTCATCTACTGGGTAGGATCGATGGACATTTGAAGAAATATTTCAAATGAATGGCCGTGCCTCAAACGAGCAAGAACTTCTAATACTTCTTCTCTTCCAGTTTAAATTTAACCCTCCGTCGGGGGGATCGCTCAGATACACAGTTTCTAGAAAAATATTTGCCACACCTCCTAGCATAGAGTGGTGTTGTAGTGCTTCGAGTTATGTGTTTTAGAGAACTCCCCCTCAAGGTATGTTGAGTCACTGTGTTTAACGGAGTCGTGAGTTTCACCTGTCATTAAATTTTATCTCCTAGATACCACGCGCCCGATCTCGTAAGTTTTTTTGAAATCTGTATTTCATAAATATGTACATCAATTAAGTTTCTCTTAACTATTTGGAATCATATAAAACTATTATTCTATTATTTTGCTCAAACATGAGCTTTCAAAAGATCTTGTACAAGGATATATTGCACGACGCAGTGACAATAGTAGACGTTTACCAACCGAACTAAGGACGAAACTTTAAGAGTACAGAGACTCATAAGAGTACAGTAGCTCATTGGACCATACATTGAACTCAAGTACAGAACAGCATTAAAAAAGGCCCTCCGCAACAACGAACAAAAGAAAATGATGTGAACCAAGCAAAACTGAAAATAAATGTAGGTGTACTAATTACTGTTGTGAGATTTGCAAAAACAAAATTTGTTAACAACATAGTTCCATGCTTTGTCCTAATTGTAATGCAGCTCTGCAAAAGAAATAACAATTAAACTGGTATTTTTAAATTTTTTTGATGATTTTCATTAAGTCTTATCTAAAAGTGATTTCGTGCTACTTATTTTTGATTGAAGTTATATTTAGATAATTTTTTTATATTGTTCACAAACTGAAATGAAATATGTATAATTAAGGCATGTGCATTTAAACAATTCCTTCTGATATTTGTGTTTTTTAATTATATTTTAAAAATTAACGTCCACCGTTTCTTTATATTATAATACTTGTCCATTTTAAAAATTATTTACTTCTTTCAAACAAATACTTCCTCTTTTACGGTTTCTAATCACAAGCTGAACATTTTAGTGCAAAATATATATTAAAAAACTGTATTTCCGTAAAAACGGTTGAGGATGATCTGTGAGATACACGCGCCCGATGGCGGAATATTCTTGACGCGCCCGACCGAGGGTTAAATAAATATTCTCCCGTTCTCAAGATCTCTCTGCTCTCAATTTTTATGTGAGGTAAAAAAATACTAACTACGAAAACCCGTAGCCTTGCCGAGTTCTGCAGGAGAATGCCAAGTAAGCAAATATGTCATGCTGTTCCTAATCTGACGTTTTGAGATGAGTATTAGAGCTTAAGATGACATCTTTGAAATTGGTTTGTAATGATTACCAAAGCAATCGCTTCTTTTGGTAAAAAAAAACGTTTCTTGCTTCCTTTTCCCCTCATCAATACAAATCATAATCTGTTTATTTTGGCATCAACTTTTTAAATTTAAACAAATAGTCTAAATTTAAAATTTTATTTGATAAATTTCAGAAAAATTCATTAAAAAGGTGCCTTTAATTGAAAGAGCACACTGAATACATAAAAAGTCCGTCACGCAGGAGCTGCGTAAACGAAGCAGATTTCTATCGTGTTGGTTAACAATAGATAAATCTACATACTGTTATCACAATAGCAGCGTCAACATCAAATGAATAAATACAAGCGGTAAAAAGAAACTTCTATACAGGAAGCACCTGAAACGTAAAAAAAACGGTGTGCCAATTTCTCACAGGAAAGAAAAACAATACCTGAAATATATCAGAATATAGCATATTGATTTTATTGAAAACTATTTAATATATCTAGTACTGTAATTAATAATGGATCAGAATAATTTTTATCTCAATCATTCAATTTTTAGTAGTCCAAGAACTTAAGAAGGGGGGGGGAGGGTCACCATAACATATTTTCATTAATCTCGTACAATAAAGATCTCTCGAAAACAATTTATGCTATTTAAGCTGGGGGGGGGTATTAATTTAAGGGGGCGTGGTTTATTATATAACAGAGAATTGTTTAAATAACATCGTAGAAGTGGGGGTTACTCCCGCTTTAGTTTATAGTGTATATCTCGTTTATACTTTGTTAAAAGACAAAAATGAATATGACAAAAGTTACTCTAAATAACAAAATAAACAACTTTTGTTATGTTCATATTTGCCGAAAAACGAATAGAAAACGAAATACCGCTATTTTAAATTCAGGCCTCCCTTACAACCCCCACTCCTGCCCGTCCCTAGAAATGTTGGTATGGCTTATTATAAGGAAGGTTTTATTGCTAATCCACATACCGAGTTTTATTTATTTCGGTTGGGTCTTTTGTCCCAAATAAAATTGTTCACTTCCGCTATAGGTTTTAGCGTATATCTCGTTTGTAATTCCGTATACGAAAAAAGTGTATATAACAAAAGTTACTCTAAATAACAAAATAAATAACTTTTGTTATGTTCATATTTGCCGAAAAACCAATAGGAAACGAAATATCGCTATTTTTAATTTTAGGCCTCCCTTATAACTCCTGTTCGCCTCAGAGTATATTAATATAGCCTAAAGTCTAAGTTGGGTTAGTAGTATTATACATACCAAGTTTCATAAAATTCGGTTCAGCCGTTTATGCGTGAAAAGGTAACAAACAAACAAACAAATAAACAAACAAATAAACAAACAAACAAACAAACAGACACGAAAGGAACAAAATGCAGTTATGGTGTCTATGACATGTGAAACGAAAAGTTATCGTGAAATTTCGCGAAAAAAATCAATGGACAGACAGAGGTTACAATTTTTTATATATATATATATATATATATATATATATATAATTTTGAACGGACCTCATTTTCGTCATCTCCTGTCCTAATCCATGGATATTTGAAGAAAGTTTTCGAAACTCGCGTCATGAGTACGACCTCAATAGCTGATTTCCCTTAAGGAAAATCTGCTAAAACGATCATTAGATCTCCAAGATTCAAAATCGTAAGTTGCCTGAAAACTTATAATGATGCTGAGGATAACAGATTTTACAATTACGTAGATCCTTTAATTTCAAAGATATCGAAGTTCCGATTGCTATTTCTTCAAAAACGTTTTGAGGACATTGAAAGAACGTAATAAGAAATGGTTTTAATCTGGGGGCCGCGGCATTTGGGGGTGCACCCAAGTTGAAAAACAATAATTTGATATTAGAAGAGACTTACTTTTGCCTTTGTCCATTTTTATCAGATAATTCTTAAGGGAAATTAACTATGGAGGCTCTTGCTCATAACACGTTTTTCGAAAACTTCCACAAATGTCCATCGATCCTACCTAATAGATGACGACAAAGAGGTACGTCCAAAATTATATTATATATATATATATATATATATATATATATATATATATATATATATATATATATATACTCGTCTGTTATGGCTCTAGCGGTCGCAATTTTTGTTGGGTCGTTTCTAACCTCGATAAAGAAGCATTTTATACAAAACAAAACGCCAAGTCCTGGTAGCGACTGAAATCGGACCAGTTGGAGGGCGGAGTTCCAAAAATTCTTAATATCTCCGTTAATAAATATTTTCTAGAACAAATCTTATTTCAAATTAAATGTACCATAAATATTGTTTTATACATTTATTGTCTTCAATAGTAACGGCGATGTTAGCATTTTTTAGAATTTAGCCTTCTTAAAACCCCCCACTCCTACTCATGTCAGAATATCTATGTGCTGTTACATATATCATGAGCCAATTTATTCGTAGCTTTAATACCGAATATTGTTCTCGTAGAACTTTTACTTTGTCAGATAAATGCAAATACGTTGTTTGATGATGTCATCAATTATGACTTAACTTCGTTAATCGAAATTATTATTTTGATTTACACCATAATCGATATTCAATTGTTTAATTCAATTCAAGTTCATGACTGAGTCCAGACGAGGAACGGGGGGTGGTTTATAAAATTCAAACTCCGTTATTATAAATCGTATCCAAACATCTTATAGTATTGATATTGTTGAAGTTCGGACAATCTACAATTGTTCATCTAAACTTCTGTTTTTTTTTAGCTTATATATTAAACAAGTAATTCGCACTTTATTGTTTTCAGATCACTCAACATTTAAACATTTCAATCAACACTAAAGATTATATTTGGTATTGACATCGGACATGGAATAGTAGCAGTATAGAGAGGGTGAATATGTATTATACGGAAAATATGTACAGAACAAAATTTATAGTAAATTCAATTTGCAATAATAATAACTGTTTCAATACAATTTTTCAATCGGGCGTATAGAAACAGAGATATTTCGTAACCCCCTTCCCCCTCCTGGTCCGATTTCAGCCGTTAACGAACTTGATTTTCCTTTTTACATAAAACTGCTAAATATCGAGTTTGGTAGCTATTAAACAATATTTGTGACCGCTAGAGCTGTAACAGACAAATATATATATATATATATATATATATATATATATATATATATATATATATATATATATACATACTGTTTTGAACGGACCTCATTTTCGTCAGCTCCAAGGTAGGATCGATGGACATTTGAAGAAAAATTTCGAAAATCGCGTCATGAGTACGACCTTAATAGCTGATTTCCCCTGATGGAAATCTGCTAAAATCCCATGCGAACAGTAAGTGAGTAAATGTTGTGGTGCTAAATCCTGAAATACTAGTCGGACATAAGACGTTAAACCATTGAGGTACTTAAAGTCCGACTTTTAAAGTTCATAAATGTAAATAATGATTTAGGACCAAAATGTTTACTCTAACCATAATTCTTTCTTTATGTTTTCCGACGAAACTAATACTAATGTCGTTATTAATGAATATGTATTTTCAAGTCGAAGTAATCCCCCTCCCCCAACCTAGTTGAAAATTCTGATTCTCATGTAGCCTATGTTGTACCTAGGTGTATTTGAATCAGAATATAAATATTCATGGAAATCTTTTGAATGATTTTCAATTTCGATGCCTTTTTTCTTTGATTGGTCCTAAAAAGGGAAAATTAATTACATTTAAGTAGAAAACCAGACAAACCTTAGAGTTGTATTAATATGGAGTATTACATTTGCAACTAAATTGGTATATATGTAATGAGATCAGTAATTACCAGAAGTTAAAATAAAAATAAATAAGTACATCAATGGAAGTATTATGTCATCAATAATCGTGATGTCGATCCATGGGCTTGATAACATAATTAAAACGAAAACATTCAGTTAATTAGAAATTGATTAATACCCAAGAGAGAAAAAAATGAGATGCCAATTACCAGGGATTGCAAACATAGGTTTGAATGTATATTTGTCTCTGTATCCAAAATAGCTTGCTTCGACTCATGTTAATGAGGTAAACAAAGCCGATGTAATATTTATTAAAGAATCTACATTGGGTAGAGCTTATACATCAGCCGGCCATAACTATGCTGATCGTTGCCTGAATAAAGTCAATATAGACTATTGTGATTACCAAAATATTTGGAGAGGATAACAGTATTTCATGAATCATACATGACCGATTCATATACGAGTATCTCGAACCAATTCGTCCAAGGCTATTTTGTATTTTAGGACTATAAAAAATAACAAAGCGAATTTTTTTTTACTAGACTTTCACAGGTTCTATAAAATATTATGTAGTATGGAATCGTTAGTTATTTAAGCCCTTATTTAAACAAATAATCACATTCAATGAAACCTGTGTGATGCGTGAACATATTCCATCTACCAAACTGAAAAATTAAATATTCATAGAAAACTTCGCTAAGTCATAAGTAATTAACACACCTGAATTCTCGATTTATGCCTTTTCTTATTTCAAGACTCTCAATATCCGTATAATACGAGAAATAAAAGACACTATTCGTGAATGGCTGTCAAGTAATCGGGACACTAGAAAAGACGAAGTAGTTCTTGCTCGGTTGAGACACGACCATTCATGGATAACACACGGACACCTCATGACTAGGACTGATCCACCTTGAACTCTGTGCAATACACAACTAACTATCAAACACTTACTTGCAGACTAATAACCGACAAGAATTTACCTACCAATCTAGCAGAACTACTACACAACATCCCATACATTATAACAATCATGAAACACCTCAAAGACACACACATTTACAACCAGATTTAACATTAAATAATCAAACACTAGACTAGAATAATATCCACTGGAGAAAAAATAAATAACCGTACTTTTACCTACCTCTGTGGATTTTTTAAACTTTTTTTTGGATTTTATAAGGTGGCTTTACCTAAACTATTTTAGTATTATAACAAGAAAATGTCTGGATCGCTCAAATTGCGACACACCTAAATAAATAAATAAATAATATCCGTCTATGCTATAAACATTATTCATGAAGGAGCTGCGTAAACTAAGAAGATTTCCCTCGTGCTGACGTGCTGGCACTAGTAATCTCATCTCACCTTATATCCTTTATTTCGAAATAAAAATCTGATGAGCAGAAGTGGGGGACTGAAAACAAGGAGGTATGAAAAACTTCATTAATATAAGAGTTAAGAAAAAAGATATAAGAAGAATTGTAGGCCATTCAACAGTTAAACAAGTTTAGTCTTATAACATTTTTCGAACCGTCTCACAAAATAATGGGGAGATTTTGAATATTCGAATTCTCTCTGCCTCTATACCTCCCACCCATTTAATGTCCGATTTTAGCCATTAAGGATTATGATCTTTACTGCTGAGTAAAACGCTTTAATATTGAGCACTGCATAGATCAAATAAACTTTTAAAATATAAATTGATAAAGATATAACACCAGATATGTATCTCATCTAGTAATGATCTGTTTTTTTTATTTTTTTTTATTACTTATTTATTTTGGCATAAATACATGGGCGTTGTCAGGGGTCTGGCCATTTTATGTTAGTATCTTTAGGTATTCCACGTAAATAATTTACAATTCGACAATTTCGAATACTCTTATCTATCTATCTATTTATATATATATATATATATATATATATATATATATATATGTATACATATATATATATATAATTGTAACCTCTGTCTGTACGTTGATTTTTTTTTCTCGAAATTTCACAATAAGTTTCACATGCCATAGACACGATAGCTGCAATTTGTTTCTTTGTTACCTTTTCACGCATAAACGGCTGAACATATATAAAATTGTAACCTCTGTCTGTACATTGATTTTTTTCGCTAAATTTCACGATAACTTTTCGTTTCACATGGCATAGACACCATAACTGCAATTAGTTTCTTTCGTGTCTGTTTGTTTGTTTGTTACCTTTTCACGCATAAACGGCTGAACCGAATTTTATGAAACTTGGTAAGTATATTACTACTAACCCAACTTAGACTTTAGGCTATGTTAATATTCTCTGAGACGAACAGGAGTGGGGGTTATAAGGGACGCCTGAAATTAAAAATAGCCATATTTCGTTTCCTATTGGTTTTTCGGCAAATATGAACATAAAAAAAGTTGTTTAATTTGTTATTTAAAGTAACTTTTGTTATATACACTTTTTTCGTATACCGTATTATAAACGAGATATACGCTAAAACCTATAGCGGAAGTGAACTATTTTATTTGGCACAAAAGACTCAACCGAACTAAATAAAACTCGGTATGTTTATTAGAACTAACGTCGTCCTTATAATAAGCCATACTAACATTTCTAGGGACGGGCAGGAGTGGGGGTTATAAGGGAGGCCTGAATTTAAAAATAGCGTTATTTCGTTTTCTATTCGTTTTTCGGCAAATATGAAAGTTGTTTATTTTGTTATTTAGAGTAATGTTTGTCATATTCATTTTTGTCTTTTAACAAAGTATAAACGAGATATACACTATAAACTAAAGCGGGAGTCAACTATTTCATTGGGAGCTAACGATTAAACCGAACTTAAAAAAAACTCGGTATGTCAATTAGCATTAATTCTTCCATGATTATAAGCTATATTAACATTTTTAGGTTAGGACGGGAATGGGGGTTATAAGGGAGTCCTGAAATAAAAATTCCCGATATTTCATTGTCTATTTGTTTTTCGACAAACATGCACATAACAAAAGTTGTTTACTTCGTTATTTAGATTAACTTTTGTTTTATACATTTCTCCAAGAACAATGTGTGGAGCAAGTAATTTGCGTAGAAATATTGATATGCTCACTAATTCATTTCAATTTGAACTTTGAGGTACCTCACCTGGAAAAATTAATTCAAATCTATGTTAATATTTTGTCCTTAATAACTGAAATCTATGCATAATGCACAAGAGACGAGAAATATGACAATTTGGAGGACAGTGAAGACTTACATAAAAAATTAATTTTATAATTAACGAATGCCAACAACGGGTATTAACCCTAAATACTGGGACGGGTAAATGTCAAAATATTGTGCAAAGTAAAGCCTTGCCAAAAAAATACCATCACCATTCAGCCTCAAATCAATTCCCGGGCGAAGCCGGGTACCTCAGCTAGTAATACATATAAGTAATATATTACAATGCATAAGCAATATAAAATAGTTCAGGGAAATTGACAAAAACAAAACAACAATTAAGGGTTAATAGCCTAGCAATAATATACTCCTAATAAAGTAATATATGTTATTTATCTTTTCAATATTGTTAATATTTAGCATAAATTCCAATGAAAGTTCGTCCCTGTTTTTAACTATATATGATTGTAAATATTGTTTTATGTGATTTACTAGTTTAGGGCAATGGAGTATTACATGCTTCAGGCTATTATAAATGTATTTTTTACAGCACTTAGATATTTCGTCTTATTTTAAGAAATTATAACCCCCCTCCTTATAACCCCCCCCCTCGTTCGAACCTAAAAAAATTAATATAGCTTACAATCATGGCTGAACTAATGCTAAATTACACATAGAGTTTTGTTAAGTTCGGTTCAATTGTTAGTGCCCAATAAAATGGTTGGCTCCTACTTTAATTTTTTTGTGTATATCTCGGTTATACTTTGTTATTCGACAAAAGTGATTATAACAAAAGTTACACTAAATAACAAAATAAACCACTTTTATCCTGTGCATATTTGCCGGGCTGATTTGTAAATCTAAACCATCCAGGGCGTCATCTAAATGCATACAAAAAAAATCATTCAAATCGGTCCAGCCGTTTAGGAGTTCAGTGACATACACACGTTCAGTAGAATTATATATGTATAAAGATATACATGTAGGTATATATATAGTTTTGAAGGGACCTCATTTTCGTCATCTCCTGGGAAGGATTGCATTTGGAGACAGTTATTATGAGTTAGATCTTTCAATCTTGTTAAACTATTGGTGTTCCTCAATTGCTGTGTTATGCATTTTTTCGTAACTCAAATACTAATCGAGTTTTCGTACTTTCTTGTATTCAGCCTAGAGTAAACCCTACCCCTCCTTCTACCCATCCGTTTTTACATAGAAATAGAGAATATTGTTTGAGATGAGATCACAAGTGTGTCATACAAGCACGTGGGAAATCTGCTTAGTTTAGCTCCTTTTGATATACTCTCTAGTGGGACATTTCCAGGAGTTAATCTTTGTTTCAATGCGAAAATGAATAAACTTCAACGAGAATATGGAAAATGTTCTTTTGTAAATTAGTAAAACAAGGAATAACCTTTTCCGCGATTGGTGGTAGCATTTTAAAAAAAAAAAAAACTAAAAAAAAGAGGGTGGTATTGAAGTATTTTGAAAGGCCTGTCGGCTGGAGGTAGAGCTTTGTCTGTTGAATATTCTGCCTATGAGGGTGTTCAGGCAGAAGAATTCGATTTGCAATTTCCCGCTCCATGTGAACTACGTCAGTGAGGTCTCCGCGAAAACTATACTTGACTGTCTATATAGCGGCTAGTCGCCGGCCGTTTTTGTAATATTTTTTGCATACTATTTTGAATAGCTATGCTTCACGCAGCTGTTGCTGTATTGATCGGCGCAGTTCAATGGTAACATCGATGGCGAAATCACGAAGAGACCTGAATTTAATCCAACAGAATTACAAATTTTATCCTCTATTCTGATATATGTGGTGAATCCGATTTGGTTAGCTTGTCAATACAGTATCTATATATGTAATTTAGTGCATTTCGTGGTCGGTTGTCGCAAGTCCAGGCGAATGACATCAATAGCTCTATATAGGAGAACATTGTATTCGCTTTACCTTCATTTGCATATTAAATGTACACTGATTAACAAGTAGTTACTTCATGACTAATTTCTTCAAATTTACATCCATTTAACACTTAAAATGAGGAGAATGAGTTACATTCAAAACTATATATATATATAAAATTGTAACCTCTGTCTGTACGTTGATTTTTTTCGCGAAATTTCACGATACATTTTCGTTTCACATGTCATAGACACCATAACTGCATTTTGTTTCTTTCGTGTCTGTTTGTTTGTTTATTTGTTTGTTTGTTACCTTTTCACGCATAAACGGCTGAACCGAATTTTATGAAACTTGGTATGTATATTACTACTAGCCCAACTTAGACTTTAGACTATATTAATATTCTCATTGTATTAACAAACAAACAAACAAACAAACAGACACCAAAGAAACAAAATGCAGTTATGGTGTCTATGACATGATAAACGAAAAGTTATCGTGAAATTTCGCGAAAAAAATCAATGTACAGACCGAGATTACAATTATATATAAATACTAGCTCAGATACCCGGCTTCGCTCGGGAATTCGTTTGAGGCTGAATGGTGATGGTATGTTTTTGTGCAAGGGCTTACTTTGCACAATATTTTGACATTTACCCGTCCCAGTGTTTAGGGTTAACACCCGTCGTTTCTGTGGATTTGTTAATAATAAAATTATTTTTTTATGTAAGACTTCACTGTCCTGCATATTGTCATATTTCCCGTTTCCTGTGCATTATGCATATATTTGAATTATTAATGAGAAAATATTGACATACATTTGAATCAATTTTTTTCATTTGAGGTACCTGGTAGTTCATATTGAAAAGAAGTGTTGAGCAAATTTCTCTGAATAACAAAATAAACAACTTTTGTTATGTACATATTTGCCGAAACCCCAATAGGAAATCACTATTTTTAATTTCAAGCCTCCCTTATAACCCCCACTTCTGCCCGTCCCTAGAAATGTTAGTATGGCTTATTATAAGGAAGGCGTTAGTGCTAATTCACATACCGAGTTTGGTTTAGTTCGATTGAGTCTTTTGTGCCAAATAAAATTGTGGACTCCCTCTATAGTTTTTAGCGTATAACTCATTTATACTTCCGTATACGGCAAAAGTGCATATAACAAAAGTTACTTTAAATTACAAAATAACCAACTTAAATGAACTGAACTGAATGAATAAAAACGCTGAAAATTAACCGAGAAATATTTCTCCTACTCATCTCACATTAGCAATATGCTGTTATAACATGAACCTCTTTATTCTAAGCTTAAAAACCAAATATTGTTTTAATGTGACCTTTATTATTGGAGATACACACGAATTCATTGTATGATGACATCATTAATTAAGATTTTACCTTCTTGTCTCGAAAATGTTTATTTGATCTATAGCATACTCGACATTTAACTGTTTCAGTCAACACTAAAGATCACATCTATTATTGGAAGAAACGCATCAGGAATAAGGGGAGTTTAGAGGAGGGGGGGGGATTCAAACATTCAAAATATCTTCGTTATTATGTGTCCAATCGAAAAAGTTATAGAATTCATTTTGTTAAAATATTGATGCTCTATAATTGCTGTTCTATATATTTTTTTGTAACTCTGATATTAAGGGAGTAATTCTTACTTTCTGGTTTTCAGTGAGAATAAGTGGTGAGATATGTATCACTAATCTGTTGTACCGGAACGTTGGAAATGTGTTTAGTTTACGCAGCCCCTGCGTGACGGATTTTTTACAACAGGTTAAAAAGAGTTGCCTAGCCAATATTTTTAATCTTTATAATGCAAAGGTCTATCTAGACTATTATGTCTATGTATTTCATTTCTAAAATTAATGTTTTATTATTATTATTATTATTATTATTATTGATTAACGTCCACTTTTTGCAACTAAGGCTAATTGGGACGGGTTATCTACAGGTTACCACCCTTTTCTATCCAGGGTGGAATTTAGGATGTTATTTAATGAATTCCGTCACTATATAATTTCCTTTGCCCAGGCGAGAATCGAACTCGCCACTCTAGTTATACCATGTGAGATAAAGGTCAACGCTTTAACTCACATGGCTAACCTGAGCCCCAAAATGTTTTATTAAAAATATAGTTTAAAAGATGAAAGTTAAATCAATATACAGCCCCAAGTGTAGACATATACATACATATATGTGTCATATAAAATACATGAATAATACATTCCATTAAACGTCTATCAATGTAAAAAAAAATAATTTAAGCTGTTAACGAGTAATGTTTAAACCATAAAATACATATAATTAACTTTGGAGATTTTAATGTAACTTTCTGGCAATTAGGAATCTTTTGAAGCAGACTTAGCAGCTCTATGGGCCAACTCATTTCCAAAATTATCAGAATGTGCTTTTTATATATGTTAAAAAATCAGCTAACTGAAAAGTGGCAACAAAAATGGACTATAACTAAAGGACAACACTTAAAACTTTTCATTCCGAACATTAACACATATTTCAACAGCAAATACATACAGACAGACTTCTACATTACACAATTAATAACAGGACATGGTACACTAAATTCTTACTACCAACCATTCAATATAAAAGGCAACAATACTTGCCCCAGTGATTACACAACTCCACAAACAAGTCAACACTTACTAAACGAATGCAGACTACTGACTACCGAACGACAAAAACTAAAACCAGAAAATGAACAAAAAAAAGACAAATTCCTAATGGAAGAAGACAAGTTATTTTTAAAATATAACAATGCTATTAAAATATTTGCAGAACATGCTTTTGATACAATTAATAGGTTGAATACTTATTATAGCTGATACAATACTTAAAATATTTATGGATATCCAATAATTCTTCTTTTTTTTCAAGTCTAATAATCTTCTCTTTATATGTTTTTATTTTTATTTAACGTTCTTATTGTCAATTCTTTTATATAACTCATACTCTTGAAATAATGTATATATAGATTAATTGAAATACACTCACACACAAAAGTTCACAAATGCATGTGATATACTAACTTGCATGGAACATACAGAAAAAAACAAACAGCCTTCTTATAGTGTTACTACAGGAAGGAAACAAATGAGATATCTATTAATTATAAGTGAAAATGTTTTTCGCAATCTCCTTGGCAGTATCAATGGACCCTCAAGAGCTGATTTTCCTTAGGGGAAATCTGCTCAAACTGAACTGATATTGGGAAGAGAAAGAGGCTGGCTTAGGGATGGTTATTGAAGAACATGAGGTATAGGCTATTGACTGGAAAAAGATTCCGACTTAGGCCCCAGTCATGTTTACGATATGGATACGGTTATCGAAAAGGCATCGCCTGCCATATTTCTTGGGCGCACCTGCGCTACACCACCCCAACAGACAGATATACGATTTTAATATTGGTCCTTTCTATTTGGCCTATTTTTCTCCGCTTCCAAGGCAATAAGGGAAATATAATGTGGGCTCCACATCACTTCCTTAACCTTTATAACTAAATATATTAAATATGCAAAATGTTTCGTTGCACTTTATTTGAAATTGTCATCCATCATATATCCCTTGCGCGAATTTTGACAAATTTCCTAAAGTGTCCATCGATCCTACTTTCCTCACTCTCTCTCTCTCTCTCTCTCTCTCTCTCTATATATATATATATATATATATATATATATATATATATATATATATATATAAATAAATAAAATTGTAACCTCTGTCTGTACATTAATTTTTTTTTCGAAATTTCACGATGACATTTCGTTTCACATGTCATAGACACCATAATTGGATTTTGTTTCTTTCGTGTCAGTTTGTTTGTTACCTTTTCACGCATAAACGGCTGAACCGAATTTTATGATACTTGGTATGTATATTACTACTAACCCAACTTAGACTTTAGGCTATATTAATTTTCTCTGAGACGAACAAGAGTGGGGGGATATTTCGTTTCCTATTGGTATTTTGGCTAATATCCACATAACAAAAGTTGTTTATTTTGTTATTTAGAGTAACTTTTGTTATATACCCTTTCCTCGTATATCGAAGTGTAAATGCGTTATACGCTAAAACCATAAGCCATATCAACTTTTCTAGGGACGGACAGGAGTGGGGGCTGTAAGGGAGGCATGCAATTAAAAGGGACTGTTCATCAAAAGTCCATCGATCCTACCTAGGAGATGAAGTCCGGCGGTCGCCATTTCTTTTTAATAGTTACCTAACTCCATATATATATATATATATACTAGCTCAGATACCCGGCTTCGCCCGGGAATTCATTTGAGGCTGAATGGTGAAGATATTTTATTTGCAAGGCTTTACTTTGCACATCATTTTGAAATTTAACCGCCCCAGTGTTTAAGGTCTATACCCGTCGTTGCTGTGTATTTGTTAATAATAAAATTCAAGGAAAAGCCTTCACTGTCCTCCATATTGTCATATTTTCCGTCTCCTGTGCATTATGCATACATTTGAATTATTAAGGACCAAATATTTACATAGATTTGAATTAATTTTTCCAGGTGAGGTACCTGGTAGTTCATATTGGAAAGAATTGTTGAGTATAGCAATATTTCTACGCTAATTACTTGCTTCATACATTGTTCCCGAAAAAATGTATAAAACAAAAGTTACTCTAAATAACAAAGTAAACAACTTTTGTCATGTTCATATTTGCCGAAAAACCAATAAGAAACGAAATATCGCTATTTTTAATTTCGGCCTTCCTTACAACCACCACTCCTGCCCGTCCCTAGAAATGATGGTATGTATGGCTTAATATAATGAAGGCGTTAGTGCTAATACACATACTGAGTTTTATTTAGTTCGGTTGAGTCTTTTGTGCCAAATAAACTTCTTCACTTCCGCTATAGGTTTTAGCGTATATCTCATTTATAATTCGGTATACGAAAAAAATGTATATAACAAAAGTTACTCTAAATAACAAAATAAACGACTTTTGTAATGCGTATATTTGCCGAAAAACCAATAGGACACGAACTATCGCTATTTTTAATTTCAGGCCACCCTTATAACCCCCACTCCTGTTCGTCTCAGAGAATATTAGTATAGCCTAAAGTCTAAGTTGGGCTAGTAGTAATATACATACCAAGTTTCATAAAATTCGGTTCAGCCGTTTACGATTCTATAAAGGGTATCAGACAAGCATTCATTTTTATACATATAGAAGATTAAGTGGAGTATGTTCTAAGGTCTTTAATGCTCCAATTCCTTCTTCATAATTATTTGAACATAATGGCCCAAGTTTATATGTATATATATAAATATATAAAATTAACGCCTAAACTCCAAGTTATTTGAGTAATGCGGCGAATGGCTTGTTGAAGATAGGCCCATCCTTGAGAGAGAATAAACGGGTGGGACAAAAGCTTGATTGGAAATTTCTGGATGCCATAGTCTTCATAACCTCCGCTCGGATGGTGGAAGAAGTCCTACTTCAATCAAACTATCACCTATAATTCTTAATGGCCACAAAATATTTTTATGATAAATATTTCGAAGAAGCGACATAACATCTATTAAATTATGATTCTCTCAATTTATATAAATGTACATCATACAATGTTCTGGTATTCGTCGTGTTAGCAGATTTCCCTTAAGGGAAATCAGCTATTGAGGTCGTACTCACGACGCGATTTTTGAAACTTTTCTTCAAATGTATATCGATCCTACCAAGCAGATGACGAAAATGAGGTCAGTACAAAACTGTGTTTATATATATATATATATATATATATATATATATATATAAAATGCTTATTATTAATTACAGTACTGGATATAGTAAATAATTCTCATTAAAATCAATATGTTATATTCTGATACATTTCAGTAATTGTTTTTATTTCCGGTGTGAGGCTGGCAGATCTGTTTGTTTTCATTTCAAACGCATCCCGTCGGCAAGGTATTGAAGTTCACTGAAACATTTCTTATTTCCTTTTGTATTTATTCACTTAATATTCATGGTGGTGTTGTGTTACCGGTATGAAGATTTTCAATTACTAAACTTCACTAGGGAAATCTGCTAAGTTTACGCAGCCCTTGCGTGACTTTTTTAAAATGTTACCGGAGGATATTCGCTGTACACTACAGACTACAAAGGACTAACAAATATATTACAATACAATGGCTACCAGGACATGAAGACATTAACTTAATGCCATTGCAGATCAGCAAGCTAAATCTGCTTCTAAACCACCCTGACCTGACATTAATATAATTTCGTCGGACTTCTTTAATAAATCCCAACTAATACCATTGCGTGCAAATAACTTGTGGTAAAGAGTTGGTTACCAGTCTGACACCAAAGTACAACAAGTTCCTCACTCAGAGCCTGCGTAAGCTAAACAGATTTCCCTCCTAAATCTACATAAATCAATATACTGTTAACACAATACCACCGTAAATATTAAGTGAATAAATACAAACGGTAATAAGAAATATTTCAATGAATGTTTATAATTTCCCGACGGGAAGCGTTTGAAATATAAACAAATAGGTGTGCCAACCTCTCACCGGAAAGAAAAACAATTATTGAAATACGTCAGAATATAACATATTAATTTTATTGGAAACTATTTACTACATCTCGTACAGTAGTTTATAATGAATCGGATTAATTTTTATCTCAATCAACCAAACTTTACAGTGGAAGGGGTCACCAGAATACATTTGCATGTATCTCGTATAACAAAGGTATCTTGAAAACAATATTAGCAGATTTCCCTTAAGGGAAAACTGCTATTGAGGTAGTACTCATGACGGAATTTTCGAAATTTTTCTTCAAATGTCCATCGATCCTACCAAGTAGATGACGAAAATGGGGTCCATTCAAAACTGTATATATCTATCTATCTATCTATATATATATATATATATATATATATATATATATATATATTTGTCTATTACCGCTCTAGTGGTCGCAATTTTTGTTTTATCGTTACCTAACTCGATATTTAGTGGTTTTATGTAAAAATAAAGATCAAGTTCTTTAACGGCTGAAATCGGACCAGTGGGCCGGAAATATGCTAATAGACTGAATACACCTCTAAAGAATGTGAAATAAATCCTTTAGGAGATGAGAACGAGTAGTAATAACCAGGAACCGTATAGGACATAGTGCATTAACACATTCTAATTTTAATTCAACGTACTGACAGACCAATATATAAACAGTGCAGAGTAGCACTAACAATAAAACATATTCTCATAGCCTGCAGACTTCGTAAACACCTAATACCGCTTGGTTTCTTAAGTGAAGATAGTCCATACATCAACACGAAAGTTCAATGTTAATATACAACAAATATCTATCAAAAAATATAATTTTGAAGATTTTCTGGCTCAGAAAAAAATTAAATTAGCAAAATCTTTAAGTGATTATATATGTGTTCGTATACACACACACACACACACACACACACATATAATCTTAACACAAATTGTACCATTTTAAAAAATCAACTAAATCAGCTATTGAGGTCGTACTCATGACGGAATTTTCGAAAAATGTCTTCAAATGTCCATCCTTCCAAGGTTATAGCGAAGATGAGGTCCTCTAAAAACAATATATATTTATATACCTGTGAAAACACTAGTGTTCACAAGTTTTGTTTCTTTAATACAGACGTTTTAACTTAAACGTTTTATGCATAGCTAAAGATCATGCTAATGAATGAAATCGAATGGGAGAGGGGGGAGGAGGTTCGAAAATTCAAAATATTCCTTTTATTATGAGTCGGAAAAATTCTATAGAACTAATCTTATGGAAAATCTGAGTTTCTATAAATGTTGTTCAATATATTTAACTCTATCACGAATATTTACTGAGAAATTTCCACTTTTTTTAACTCCTGTCTATATAGGATTCTTAATACACGAAAAATGGAGAATAGATTATGATCAATGACTGTCTCTACCCACAAATTTAACAATGACTTCCAAACCCAAGCCTTTACTGATTTCTTTTGATGAAAATTGTGCCTGGTATAAGCTGTGCGTGTGTGTGTGTGTGTGTGTGTGTGTGTGTGTGTGTGTGTGTGAGTGTGTGTGTGTGTGTGTGTGTGTTACAGTGTGATCCTCCATCCATATATATATATATATATATATATATATATATATATATATATATATCCATATTCGTTAACCATTTACCTCAAAAGTACACTCAACAGAAGAATCAAGGAGTATGTGCTATTTCTTTGTTTTAGAAATCCATACACGTTCCAAGCTCTTAGCTTGCCAAGGCGTAAAAGCATGGTTTGAAAAATCTAGCTAATTTTCTATTCACTGAAAGTAATAGAAATTCAAGCAAGAAGTAAAGCAGGAGCTGCGCAAATTAAGCAGATTTCCAGCTGGTATGACAAGCTTTTGACCTAATATTAGTTAATTAAGCTTTGAATAGTGTATTTCGTGATGTATCAGATTAACGTTAATGTCACGAGTAGGATTGGAGGTTTATTGAAGACATTATGCTAAAAAATCCAAATATCTCTGTTCATATTAATAATACAGAGAGTACATATATAACAACATTTGTAGACATTCAAGTTTAAAAAATTTTGATTTTTCGATCGAACGTACAATGACAGATATATTTCGAATTTTGGAAACTTATTTTCGTCATTTACTAGGTAAGATCTATGGGAAGCTTTTCAAAAATCGCGTCATGAATACCACCTCAATAGCTGACTTTCTTTAAGAGGAATATGTTAAAACAGTACTTGTTGATATAAACAGAGCATAAGTCTGAATAAAATGAGCCGTTACAACCATAATAGTCTCAAGGAAAATTTGCTAAAATATCTTTGGGTAGACTGCTCTACTTCAGTTTTCGTGTTAACAGATGTGAGTGTCATTCTTGGAAAGATAATGCAGTGAGGAACATTAGAAGCAGCAAGGTGGAAAGAGAGAATATCACTAAATTCCAGCAAGGAATCCACCCAGCTCCCAGGGACAAAACCTTCCCCAGCCACCCTTCTCTTCTCAGAATTTCCATATATGTATTGAAAGGAAGGGTTGACGGGCTAGAATGTTTATAGAAATGATTACAAGGGTTGAGTGGGGATTGCTCACCCTCACCCCTCATATGAAATTCATAGGGTTTTTTGTCGGGGCCCCAGAGGGCGCAAACACAATATACTTGTTGTAATAGGGTCAGTTGTGAATAGTCGCTGGGGGCAGATAGCCTTAACTGCTGAGGCCTTCACAGGATTAAATGTTCCAACCATCTCGGAAGGTCTTTTCAATTTTTATATTCCCGCATTAAAATGGAAACCTGCTCCTGACTAATGGAATAACATAATCCTTGCCTTCTCTACCTGTCGTTCCGGACGGACCAACTCCTTGTGGCGGCCCGCATACATATCCCTCCAAAATATATATGTTTTTTGGCCATAGCCATGACCATCAGTATTGCCGAGTGGGAGCCAATATGTTCCTCATAAATTTAACAGATTCACAGTTATTCACGTTGATATGCCTACTAATAGTTTTCCTAACTTTTTTTAATTGCACCCACAGGTAGGATAATATTTATATAAGAGGTAACCAAATGAACACCTTTTAGCAGATTTCCCTTAAGGGAAATCAGCTTTTGAGATTGTACTCATGACGCGATTTTCGAAATTTTTCTTCAAACATCCATCGATCCTACCTAGGAGATGACGAAAATGAGATCCGTTCCAAACTGTATATATATAAATATATATATATATATATATATATTTCTTTTACCGCTCTAGCGGTCCCAATTATTGTTTAATTGTTACGAAACTCGATATTTAGTCGTTTTATGTAAAAAGAAAGATCAAGTTCGTTAACGGCTGAAATCGAACCAGGGGGAGGGGGGTTTAGAGGGGAGGATTTTCGAAAATTCGAAATATCAACGCTACTATACGTCGAATCGAAAATGTGTATAAAATTCTCTATCTTGAATATTAACTACCTAACTAACCGAGATATTTCCATTTTTCAGTTTTCAGCCTTCAGTAAACCCTCACTTCTACTCATGTTTCATAAACAATACTCTACTATATAATAAATCACATTAATCGAAGCTTAAATATCAATTATTGTATTCAAGAGACCTTTATTATGCGAGATACATGCAAATATGTCCTAGAGACCCCCCCCCCGGTCTTAAAGTCTTGGATTACTAAAATTTGATTGGTTGAGATAACAATTATTCTGAATAATTATTAATTAAAGTACTTATATATTAAATAGTTTTCAATAAAATTAATATGTTATATTCTAATATATTTCAGTATTGTTTTTCTTTCCGGTGTAAGGCAGGCAGATCTGTCTGTTTACATTCCAAGCGCTTCCTGTCGGCAGGTTATTGAAATTGACTGAAACATTTATTTTTTCCGTTTGTATATATTCACTTAATATTCATGGTGGTGTTGTGTTAGCAGTATGTAGATTTATCTATTACTGAACTTCACGTGGGAAATCTGCTTAGTTTACACAGCCCTTGCGTGACGGAGTTTTTACCTATCGTATGATTTGAATTCAAACGTGATTGGCGGGTTGATAGTTTAAATTTGGTGCTGTCTTTACGATATATTAATCCGTGAAACACTCTCTCTACCGGCCGTCCCCACAACTCGTAATTCCGCATCAAACTGTGTGATAGAGGTTGACTGGGTGTTTGTAGCTTAGTTCCAGAGTTCGTGCGTCCCAATACTTCGTATTCGGTTGTATCACTGGTACCTTCTCCTCTTCTTTTTCTGAATCCCTACCCTGGCGATATTATTTCTAAATATATCCTTATTCAGATCCCTAGTGAAGAAATGCCAGTTTCCGTGCTTCCTGTACATTTATGCACTTGTTCAGCCAAGACTCATTCTTGTGCTCTGTGTGAATTCATCCTCCTCTTGTAGGAGAGTGGTGAGATTCCAAATTCCTATTTGAATCTTTCCCATTACCATCACTTCCTTTGTCTCTCACCCTTCTAGGTGGAATTCGTGCAGAGATGAGAATTTTATTTTAATTAATTTTATTATTACACTAGCCGTGTTACCCGTCTTTAATGGGTACAAAAAGAAATAATTTCCCGTGTAAATATAAAGATAGGATGAACTTATTAAGAAATGTTCCCTGTAACATATATCTCTCCATTCAGTTCAAATACCCCTGAAGTAAAATGTAATAGGACGAATTGAATTCATAATGATCTCCCATAAAAATGTAAATAAACTCTGACAAATTCCTTTGTTTCCATGTAATTACAGATATCTTGTTTTAAGCGTGTGGAATGGAATGACTATTGAACGAATATTGACGAACTTCATGAGACCAAAAAATAGCGGTTCCATCATCCTAGCATTGAACGAAAAAAATATGATAAAACTGTAGAGGAATTATCCAGTATGAGATAAAGTCGGAAGTACTTCTTGATACACCAAGAATTGTGCGAAAATTTATAAATTCCCCTTAACATGTCACAATCTAAACTCCATATCGGTTGGATTTCCCCCCGATATGGATTTTATTCCAGTTTTATATATATATATATATATATATATATATATATATATATATATATATATATATATATATAAAATTGTAACCTCTGTCTGTACATTGATTTTTTTCACGAAATTTCATGATAACTTTTTGTTTCACATGTCATAGACACCATAACTGCATTTTGTTTCTTTGGTGTGTGTTTGTTTATTTGTTTGTTTGTTCGTTACCTTTTCACGCATAAACGGCTGAACCGAATTTTATGAAACTTGGTATGTATATTACTACTAACCCAACTTAGACTTTAGGCTTTATTAATATTCTCTGAGACGAACAGTAGTGGGGGTTATAAGTAAGGCTGAAATTAAAAATAGTGATATTTCGTTTCCTATTGCTTTTTCGGCAAATATACACATAACAAAAGTTGTTTATTTTGTTATTTAGAGTAGCTTTTGTTATATACACTTTCGTCGTATACCGAAGTATAAATGCGTTATACGCTAATAATTATAGCGGGATTCAACAATTTTATTTGGCACAAATGACTCAACCAAACTAAATAAAACTCGGTATGTGTATTAGCACTAACACCTTCAATTTAATAAGCCATAACAACATTTCTAAGGACGAGCAGGAGTATGAGTTCTAAAGGAGGCCAGAAATTAAAACTGTGATATTTCTTTTCCTATTGGTTTTTCGGAAAATGTACATATAATCAAAGTTGTTTATTGTGTTATTTAGAGTAACTTTTGTTATATTCACTTTTGTTTTATAACAAAGTATAAACGAGATATACACCAAAAACTAAAGCGGTAGCCAACTATTATATTGGGCACTAGCGGTTGAATGGAATTTAACAAAACTCGGTATGCGAATTAGCATTAATTTTTCCAAGATTATAAGCTATATTAATATTTTTAGGTTCAAACAGGAGTAGGGGTTATAAGGGAGGCCTGAAATTAAAAATAAATTAAAGATATTTCGTTTCCTAATGCATTTTTGGCAATTATGCACATTACAAAAGTTGTTTATTTTGTTATTTTGAGTAACTTTTAATTATAAGCCTTTGGCGTATACCTAAGTATAAATGAGTTTTACTTTAAAAACTACTGCGGAAGTCAACAATTTTATTTGGCACAAAAAACCCAACCGAACTAAACAAAACTCGGTATGTAAATTAGCACTAACGCCTTCCTTATAATAAGGCATACTAACATTTCTAGGTACGGGCAGGAGTGGAGGTTGTAAGGGAGGCCTGAAATTAAATATAGTGATATTTTGTTTCCTATTGGGGTTTCGGCAAATATGCACATAACAAAAGTTGTTTATTTTGTTATTTAGAGAAACTTTTGTTGTATAAATTATCGTCGTATACCAATAAGTGTAAACGCTAAAAATTATAGCGGGAGTCAACAATTTTATTTGGCACAAAAGACCCAACCGAACTAAATAAAACACTCGGTATGTGTATTAGGAAATTTGTTCGACAATTCTTTTCAATATGAACTACTAGGTACCTCACCTGTAAAAATTAATTCAAATTATAATATATTTTTATAATATTTTGTCCTTAATAATTTAAAACTATGCATAAACGGAACCGGGAAATATGACAATATGCAGGACAGTGAAGTCTTACATAAAAAATTAATTTTATTATTAACAAATCCACAGAAACGACGGGTATTAACCCAAAACACTGGGAAGGATAAATGTCACAATATTGTGCAAAGTAAAGCCTTGCCAATAAAATACCATCACCATCCAGTCTCAAATGAATTCCAGGGCGAAGCCGGGTATCTGATCTAGTATATATAATATATATATATATATATATATATATATATATATATATATATATATATATATATATTATTTAGTATTTCAATGCACTTATTTTTTTTTTTAATTTTTATTACTGTAACAGTTTTATTATCACCCAGATCTTTTAAATCTCCTCTTTAAGTCTTTTAGCAGATTTTCCTTAATATTTACTATAAATATTGCTATATACATTTATTCTCTATCTTGAATATTAACCGAGATATTTGCATTTTTATTAAGTGTAACGGACGAGCTATGGTCGCTTCTATTCGTTCCCGCCGAAAGCTAGTTCGGCCGTTTCCGTAACTGATCGGCACTCGTATGGAGATTTCTCTATTGTATAACTTTACGTGGGAAATCTGCTTAGTTTACGCAGCCCCTGCGTGACGGACTTTCACTTTACAGTTCTTACGCCAAAGAAACCTATTGAAGTAACCGAAATACGAGCCTTGACTGACACAAATACAGAGCCCCTGTAGACTGTTAGCCTACAAGTGAATGCACTAACTCAAATGTACAAAATCCTCTTGTGCCAACAGTAAAGGTGCCTCAACTACACAAAATCTATTCGAGGAATGGGCCTTCTCTCGTTGGACACTGGCTTCCAAGCACATATTCATTGGCCAACATAGACGCATCATTAGCCACTCCATCACGACTAGCATGGCAAGTTAATACTGATATGCGATAACTTCCCTCTCCACCTACTGCTTGACGCTTGTCATCCAAGCATTTCTATGCCTTATAGGAAGGTAGAACACTAAGAAAGTAGATTGGAATTTACACCAAAATTGTATTGAACACAAATTAACCTGTACAGAAATAATGGCTCTTTACGATTTATTTATTTATTAACTTTCACTTTATGCACGTATAGCTAATTGGGACGGGTTATCTACAGGTTACCGCCCTTTTCTAGCCAGGGTGGGACTAAGGATTTTATTTAATGAGTTCGTCACTAAATAAATTCCTATTTGCCCGGGGGGGGGAATCGAACTCGCCACTCTAGGTTTACCAAGTGAGTTTAAAGCCAACGCTTTAACTCACATGGCTAACCTAAGCCCCAAATTTTAAATCTTTACGATTTAAATTCCCTAACATTTGAAGCAGCTGACAGTTGCATTCCCACACACATTCAGCAACCTGTTCCTTTGGAATGATGAATGTCGACATGCTGTTACAAATAGAAAACAGAGAGCCATTTTATTCCGACGAAATCCATCTTTAGAACGTCTTAATCATTATAAGAGGAAGAAAGCTTATGAAGAATAGACGTAAACTCAACACAACATGAACTTGAAATCAATAAAATTGTACTCAAGGAATACGAGGAACAGATAACTGGACTGGATAACTAGTGGAATCTTAACAAATGACCCTTTAAACATATCTAATATGTTAGGAAGACATTTCAGAAACGTCACCAGTTGCACAAATACTTTTCAAGAACTCAGAAGCCTTACTGACAACAAGATTATTGACATTAAAATGTAATAGGAAGATCCTTTAAATGACTTATTCAGTGTACAAGTACTGCATAGCGCATTGCACTCAACACGCAATACTTCTCCAGTACCAGACAATATCACTTACGATATGATAAAAACTCTACACTTCATAGGATCTTTAATCATCTTAAAATAATATAATAAGATTATCGAAGGTAGACCTTATTCTCACAATTGGAAACGATTAATAATCAATCCTATTCTAAAACCTGGCAAACATAATAATAAATTGTTTTCCTGCTTCAGGCCCATATATTTGACATGCTGCACCTCAAAAATCTTTGAAAAGAGGGTAAATAGAAGTCTATTGTGGTTTTTTAGAAAGCCAAATCTATTTTATTCTTTTCAATGTGGATTTAGGCTATGGCACAATTACATTTTAAAATAAAAAAAATCAATTCTGGCTGTATCATTAGACTCAGAAAAGGCTTATGGGAAAATACTCCATTAATTACTTAAAACATTATCTATTTGAGATATCGTTCAGGACGAAAATGGGTACTACCCCCTCCGATGCATTTCTTCAAGAGAATGGAGTGCCTCAAGGGGGAGTGTTGAGCACAACTTATTTATTTAAACGGCACTAACTATAGAAGAATAAATGTTCGCATATATTTTGATGATGGGGTTTAGCCTTTGAGATGAAATAATGTTTTTGGTCATAAAAAAGTCTTTTAAAATAAGACCTTCTTTGACATCATATATACCCACCCAACCTACCATCTGTCCAGCGGCAAATTTTGCCGGTCATCTTCTAAGGCAAATACCTATGCATAAGCCTCTAATGCCGGGTAACAAGCTGGAGGCATACCCTTTAAGCTGAAAAACATTTCCCCGAATACCAAGATTCAATGGTAGAAAGAAATCTTTCATGTGAGAGTTTAGTACGCCCATACTTTTATCAAGATGTCTCCCACTAACGCCCACTTAGGTAGCAACTGTATAAAAAAAAACTCTCTTCTTATTTTCTACAATATTATATTCGGCAGGAAAACATTTTTTCCCGTTTCAGACAATTCTGGCATCGGAATTAAAAATCTTGCAGCCTGTCTGTCCGCTCGTTTCTTACTTAATCACTCAAAAGTCCTTCACGCAGTGGCAGCGTAAACTAAGAAGATTTCCCACGTGAAGTTATACAATAGAGAAATCTCCATACGAGAGCCAAACAGTTACGGAAATGGCCGAACTAGCTTTTGGCTGGAAACTCACTCGTCCGTTATCGGCCCACTTTTAATAAAAATGCAAGTATCTCGGTTAATATTCAAGATAGACAATAAATGTATAGTACAATATTTATAGTAAATTTAATTTGCAATAAGATTGGTTCTATACACGTTTTTGATCCGACGTATGGTAACGGAGATTTCGAATTTTCAAACATTCCCCCTCTAAAGTCCCCCTCCCACGGGTCCTATTTCAGCCATTAACGAATTTGATCTGTCTTTTTTCATAAAACGTTTAAATATCGAGTTTGGTAACGATCAAACAAAAATTGCGACCGCTAGAGCGTTAACAGTCAAATTTGCTATTGAGGTCGTACTCATGACGCGCTTTCGGATAAATTTCTTCAAATGTCCATCGATCCTACCCAGGAGATGACGAAAATGAGGTCCTTTTAAAATTTTATATATATATATATATTTTGAAAGGACCTCATTTTCGTTATCTCCTGGGTAGGATCAATGGACATTTGAAGAAATTTATCGGAAAGCGCGTCATGAGTACGACCTCAATAGCTGATTTCCCTTAAGGGAAATCTGCTAAAAAGTGCTAGGAAGATTCCTATAGACACTTATATTAGTGACTCAACTATCCCGACGTACAACATAGGCTGTATGAGAATTCAAAATTTTCAACTGGGAAAGTGTTCTTTCTTGGAGGTGAAAACACATATTCGTCAATATAATAGTTAATATTGATTTTATTGGAATAATTGCGTTTAGAATAACGATTATTGCTATAAAACGTTATTTAAATCAATGGAAGACCAAGTTTAGACTTCCGACTTGCGGGTGCCAAAGACTGAAGTCCTATTCCAAAAACATTGAATTTAGACATTCATTGCATACGAATTATGATAATGAATATTGTTATGATTTGGTTGGTTTTGATCGTTATTGAACATCATCAGGACTGGGGGTTTAATTCAATGTCAGAAGTTCTATTCGTCAAAATCCTTGTTAATTTTGATTTTATCGAGAAAATTTTGAGATCGAATTCTTTTAGAATGTTTTTTTTTTCTTTGTTCTAAAACATTATTTAATTTCGACTTCGGTCTTCCGGTCATTAAAATATAGTTTATTAGGGTTCCATGAAAATTGAGTTCTCAAATATCTTGTATAAATATCAAGGGTATGGATAATCTCAATGTGGGATATTTTAAATTTCACAACCACCGTTGAAGGGGGGGGGGAGGGGAGGTTTCATAGATGTCAATACTTAGGTGCGTTAATATCTTCGTTAATATTAGTTTTATCGGAAAAATTTACAAAACAAATTGTATTTAAAATGTATTTTTCTGTCCTAAATTCATGAATTTAAAAACTTTTGCTTACGACTTCAGGCCTAAAATTGCTAACAAACGAGGTTCAGCCGCCATTCTTTGTTACCAGTATGTAGATTTATTTATTGTGAAACTTCCCATGGGAAATCTGATTAGTTTACGCATCCCCTGCTTGACGGACGTTTTAAATATTAAGCACAGGTGATCATTAGGGGAAATAATTTTTGTAGTAAATATTTTTCTCTTTAGATTGAGAATAAGATTTAGACTGTGTGGAGCTAATAATGTTGCCTGTCAAGAGATGGACATAAATTGTGGGTGTTTAATGGCCGAAACTCCGATTCGTTCGAAAAGTTAACGACTCTACTAAGATAGCGTGACAGGAAAGTCGGAATAATAAAAGTTTGTATTAAAGAAAAAGAAAAAAAGAGTCAGTTTTGACGGGAGGAGCAGGAGGGGAGGAAAAGGGTGGGGGAAGGTATTACCCTCCCCCTTCTTATCTCTTATCAATCATCTCGCCGTCACTTCCCCTTGGGATTCACTCAGGCTGAGGTTTCTTACTTTTTCCGGAGGATGGGGAATAATTGCAGCCACGTGGAAAAATTCGGACGCATTTACGAAAAGTCCGTGTTCCACGCAGGGGCTGTGTAAACTAAGCAGGTTTCCCATGAGTGGCACGTATTTGCATTTATCTCCAAAAGTAAAAGTTCAATGAGAAAAATATTTGGTATTTATGATTCAAATATAGTGCTTCATAATATAACAGCTTACTGTTGGTATAACATGAATAGGAGCTTAGTGAAGGTTGAAAAAAAAAAAAAAAAAAAAAAAAAAAAAAAAAAAAAGAAAGAAACAATGACAATTAATATGTAAGATAGAAAAAAAAAATGTATGAAGAGCATTTATAGGTAACTAAATTTGTAACAATATTGGTTATATAGAATTTACTGATCCACTCATAATAACCGAGATATTTTGAATTTTTCTATATCCTAAAGTATCTCTTCCCCAGATCTGACTTCAATCTATACAACCTTGCGCCATTTACATCCAAATGTTTAAATATCTAGTTAGATAAAGATCAAACAAAAATCTAAATAAATTAAAGGTTATTTAGATTTATATATATATATATATATATATATATATATATATATATATATATATATATATACTAGCTAAGGTATATACGGCGTCGCTCGGGAATTATTAGAGTCTTAACGTTGATGATATTTTTTATGAGCAAGACTACAATGTGTACAATTACACTTCCCGTCTGGGCTAATGGTTTTCCCACTAAATGCGAGTAGAAAAGAAATACAACATTTCACAGGAAATTAGTTAATACAATTAACTTCGTTACCGACAACTTCCTATCCCGCTTGCATGTTATCAACATTGCTTTACTTAATACCTATAGTTCATATTGGTAAGAATTGTTGAGCGTATCAATTTTTCTACGCAAATTACTTGTTTCATTCATTGTTATACGAAAAAATGTATAAAACAAAAGTTTCTGTAAATAACAAAGTAAGCAGATATTGTTATGTGAACATCTGTCTTAAAAAAAATAGGAAATGAAATATCGCGAATTTTCATTTCAGGGATCCCATATAACCCTCACTCCTGCTCGTTCTTAGCAATGTTGGTTCAGATTATAATCATGGTTATTACAAATTCACATGTCAAGTTCTGTTAAGTTAGGTTCAATCGATAGTGCCCAACAAAATTGTTGGCTCCCGCTTTAGGTTTTAGTATATCTCGTTTATACTTTGTTAAACGAAAAAAGTAAATATAACAAAGGTTAGTCTAAATAACAAAGTAAACCACTTTTGTCATGTGAATATTTGCCGAAAAACCAATAGGAAACGAAATATCGGTATTTTCAATTCCAGGCTTCCCTTACAACCCCCACTTCTGCTCGTTCCTAAAAATTTTGGTACAGCTTAATATCATGGAGGAGTTAGTGCTAATTCACATACCGAGTTTTGTTTAGTTCGGTTGAGTCTTTTGTGCCAAATAAAATTGTTGACTGCCCCTATAGTTTTTAGCGTATAACTCATTTATACTTAGGTATACGACAAAATTGTATATAACAAACGTTACACTACATAACAAAATAAACCACTTTTCTCATGTACATATTGACCGAAAAAGAAATACGAAACGAAACCCCCCCCCCTCCTGTTTGTCTCAGAGAAAATTAATATTGCCTAAAGTCTAAGTTGAGTTAGTAGTAATATACATACCATGTTTCATAAAATTCAGATCAGCCATTTACACCTTAACAAACAAACAAACAGACGCCAAAGAAATAAAACGCAAATATCCTATCTGTGGCATGTGAATCGAAAAATTATCATTAATTTTCGAGAAAAAAAATCAATGTACAGACACAGATTAGAATTTATATATATATATAAAATTGTAACCTCTGTCTGTAAATTGATTTTTTTCGCGAAATTTCACGATAACTTTTCGTTTCACATGTCATAGACACCATAACTGCATTTTGTGTCTTTGGTGTCTGTTTGTTTGTTACCTTTTCACGCATAAACGGCTGAACCGAATTTTATGAAACTTGGTATGTATATTACTACTAACCCAACTTAGACTTTAGGTTATGTTAATATTCTCTGAGACGAACAGGAGTGGGGGTTATAAGGGAGGGCTGAAATTAAAAATAGCAATATTTCGTTTCCTAATGCATTTTCGGCCATTTTGCACATAAACAAAGTTGTTTATTTTGATATTTAGAGTAGCTTTTGTCGTATACCTAAGTATAAATGTGTTATACGTTAAGAACTACTGTGGAAGTCAACAATTTTATTTGGCACAAAAACTCAACCGAACTAAACCAAACTCGGTATGCGAATTAGCACTAACGATTTCTTTATAATAAGCTATACTAATATTTCTAGGGACGGGCAGGAGTGGGGGGTTATAAGGGCGGTCTGAAATTAAATATAGTGATTTTTCGTTTCCTATAGGGGTTTCGGCAAATATGCACATAACAAAAGTTGTTTATTTTGTTATTTAGAGAAACTTTTGTTATGTACACTTTTGTCGTATACATAAGTATAAATGAGTTATAAGCTAAAAACTATAGCGAGAATCAACAATTTTATTTGGCACAAAAGACTTAACCGAGTTAAACAAAACTCGGTATGTGACTTAGCAGTAACTCCTACATGATAATAAGCTGTACCAAAAATTGTTTATTCTGTTACTCAGAGTAACTTTTGTTATATTCACTTTTGCCGTAAAACAAAGTATAAACGAGATATATACCAAAAACTAAAGCGGGAGCAATTATTTTATTGGGAACTGACGGTTGAAGCGAATTGAACAAAACTCGGTATGTGAATTAGCCATTAATTCTTCAATGATTATAAGTTATATTAAAATTTATAGGTTCAAACGTGGGGGTTTTAAGGGAGGTCTGGAATAAAAATTTGCGACATTTCATTTTCTATTTGTTTTTCGGTTATGATGTATCTAAAACAGCTGTCACCATTAAGCTTTGGACCGCCTCAAGGGAAAGGAACTTTAATTCATACATGGTTTAGAAGACAGAATACTTTCTACGACTATGAATTATACTGTTCATTACATTATAAAAAAACCTACATGCAAAGGAGGCGGGAAATATAATGATATTAGAACATTGAAGTCTTAAATAACAAATAATTTTATTATTAACAAACCCACAGCATCGACGGGTATAAACCCTAAAAACTGTGACGGGGAAATGTCAAAATATTGTGGAAAATAAAGCCTTGACAAAAAAATATTATCTTTATTCAGCCTAAAATGAATTCCCGGGTGAATCCGGGTACCTTAGCTAGTATATATATATGTATATATATATATATATATATATATATATATATATATATATATATATATATATATATATATATAATATTTATTTTGAACGTACGTCACATTCTTCATAGCATATTTTGGATCAATGTGCATTTGATGAAGCGTTTCATTTGGTGCAGAACAAGGAAAGATATAAAAAAAACGTAATGGTGGAAACTGGAGACGTTTTAGCGTCGTTTGACGTTGTTAATACGTTCCCAAATATACTGGTAATCTCCTAAGTCATACAGATAATAAGCAGTATCTGGCATGCATTTAATAACGAATGCAATTTAAAACTCTTAAAGGAAATAGATAAAGACAATAACATATTGTTTGTGAACGTTATGAACACCATACAATAAATTACGTTTATATGACAAACTAAGCAAATAATTTCTTGTTACGTGAAACATTTTTCCTCCAGCCACCTTCAAATTTCAAGAAGAATCTCACTAGAACTATTAAGGTCTTCGGGTATTGACCTTGTATTCATGATGTTTGCCGACCTTTCGCTAGACATGCTTCGAGCTTCCTCAGGGCTTTCTCTGAGACTGACCAGTTCCATTCCTTCTCAGGATCCACACAACGTCAAACGACTCTAAAACGTATCCAGTTTCCACCTTTACGATTTCTTATATCTTTCATTGTTCAGCACCAAATGAAACTCTTCATCAAATACCTACTGATCCAAAATATGATATGTTGAAAGTATTGTACGTTCAAGATAAATATAATATATATATATATATATATATATATATATATATATATATATATAATATATATATATATTTATATATATATATATATACATATATATAAATATACAAATACATATATACACACATATATATCAATTGTAATCTGTGTCTGTACATTGATTTTTTTCACGAAAATTCATGATAATTTTTCGTTTCACAAGCTATAGACACGATATCTGCAATTTGTTTCTTTGGCATCTGTTAGTTTGTTTGTTATGCTGTAAATGGCTGAACCGAATTTGATGAAACTTGGTGTGTATTACTACTAATCCAACTTAGACTTTAGACTTTAATATTCTCTGAGACGAACAGGAGTTGGGGTTATAAGCGAAGCCTGAAATTAAAAATAGCGATATTTCGTTTCGTATTGCTTATTCAGCAAATATGCGCATACCAAAAGTTGTTTATTTTTTTATTTAGAATAACGTCTGTTATATACACTGTTGTTGTATTCCTAATATAAATGAGTTATACGCTAAAAACTATAGAGGGAGTCAACAATTTTATTTGGCTCAAAAGACTCAACGGAACTAAACAAAACTCGGTGTGTGAATTAGCACTAACTCCTCCATGATAATAAGCTGTACCGAAATTTCTAAGGACAACGACCCTGGGAGTCTAAGAGTACACAAGAATTTCACAGATAAGAGAATAATTACTGCACTATAAATAACATTACAATGTATTTTTCTGATATTTTAAATAGTTTAGATTATTAGATGAAAGGAAAAGTTAGAAAGGCCCAGAAAAAGATGTAATATAGTTGGTATAAGACAATAGAGAATCAAAAAAGTAGCAATACTGTAAAATTTGGCTCAGATCCTTTTGGTTATATAAACCTTTTTGGGGGATAGACTACAAGGGGAAAAGAAGAAAAGTAAAAACAAATGGTTTTAATAATTGACAACGTTAATGAAACATATAAACGGAGAATATTGGAAAATGAAGAATACTTCAGAAACAGACGACAAAGTAGGAAACAGAAATACGATTATAGCAGGCGAGTTGAACATGAAATGGAATATAATAGTAAAGGAATGAAGTATCACCAATTAAAAATTAATAGCTTTTAAGAACTCATTAATAAGAATATAAATGTCATAGTATAAACGTCAATATTAATAAATGTATCCTGCAGCAATAAATGGTTGTAAGTAGTTGTAAGAAGCTTGTTAGAGTAGACATTTATTACTTAGCTTTCAGATAGAATCCAAAGACCACCGGTGGAATCCAGATCCAGATGAAAAGATGTAGAAAATGTAGATTGGTCCTATAGTTATAAAATAAGTAATAGTGTCAAGTTACGTAAAGGATGTCGTGACGTTAGAATAACGCCACTTTTAAACTCCCATGCAAATTCTATTGAAGGTTAGTCCTCCTTTGAAAGAGAGTTTAGTTTACCATCCTAGACAAAAAAAAAGTCCATCACGCAGGGGCTGCGTAAACTAAGATTTCCCACGTGAAGTTTTACAGTAGAGAAATTTCACGAGAGCCAACAGTTACGGAAATGGCCGAACTAGCTTCTGCTGGAACCGACGACTAGAACCGAAGTTAGCCGGTCTCATCTCGTCCGTTACGTGCACACACTTAATAAAAATGCAAATATTCAAGATACAGATGCTCGGTTAATATTCAAGATACAGAATAAATGTATATAACAATATTAATAGTAAAAGTAATTTTCAATAAGATTGGTTCTATACAATTTTTCGATCCGGCGTATAGTAACGGAGATATTTCGGATTTTCGAAAATCCCCCTCTAAACCCCAATTTGCATTTTACAGTTTTCAGCCTTCAGCAAACCCCCACTTCTACTCGTGATACATAAACATTACTCAGTTATGTATTAAATCACATCATTCGAAGCTTAAATACCATATATTGTTTTCAAGAGACCTTTATTATACGAGATCTAAAAAAGTTTTAGAACCGCAAAATAAATTCTTAACACAATTTGTCCTTTAAAATTCCTTCATAAAACCAATATTAACGAATATGTGTTTCGACGTCCATTGCAAATTCCTGAGTGGTTTTTAAATTTACCAAACAGAAACGATGATAAAATTTTCAATTTAAACTCCAGGGCTCTTACAAAAGCCTGAAACGTCAAAAAAATTGATGACAGCAGAATTTAATTAGCACTTCAAATAAACCTTTTAGTTTTATTTATATAGATATCCAAAGTAAGGAAAAGCCATTTTGATGAAATCAATTTTATCAAGAGGAATATGAAATTAATACACAAACCGTCGCTATAAAACAAAGTATCCTCAGGAAATATTAAAACTAAATAATTTTCAGAAGTAATTTAACGGATGGCTAACTATGTAAAGAGTGGGGAAGTGAAAGAAGAAGAAGTGTAGAGTGAATTGATCACATTTAAGGAGTCAGCTGGGGGGAAATTAATCTCAGCTGACTGGTTATGGGATTTCTCTTTAAGTTATTACCGCCCCCTTACAGAAATCCACCCCCTCCAACAAGTGGAAAACCATTTTATTCAACATTCCACTTATTTTACTTATGAGCACATTTTACCCAAAAGGAACCTTCATTTGAGATTGTACTTGTAGCCCGAAGTTTTTCAAATCTTCAAACTTTCATTGATCCTCACATTACATTTAAACATTTCATGTAAAATGAAGCCGTTCTTTAACTACAAAAAGTCCGTCATGCAGGGGCTGCGTAAACTAAGCAGACTTCCCTCATGATGTTTAAAAATAGAGAAATCTACATACTGGTAACACAATTGCGCTGCCATTATCAAATGAATAAATACAAACGATAAAAAGAAACCTCCAGACGGCAAACAACTGAAACCTAAACAAACAGGTGTGCCAATTTCTCACAGGAAAGAAAAACAATTATTGAAATATATCATAATATAACATATTAATTTGATTGAAAACTATTTACTACATCTAGTACTGTAATTTATAATGGACCGGAATAATTTTTTTTCCAATGAATCAAATTTTAGTAGTCCAAGAACTTAAGATGGGGGGGGGTCACCATAACATATTTACATTTATCTCGTATATTAAAGGTCTTTTAAAAACAATTTATAGTATTTAAGCTGCAAATAATGTGGTTTATTATATAACAGAGTATTGTATAAACAATATACTTGTATGTTACATAAGTAACATTCATGTTCATTCCATGTCAAATCAATAAAAAAAAAAAAAAATGATTTTGACACCCATGGTTTCAGATTTTGTTGAATTTTATGTTGGGTGTTCTATTCATTGATTTGAGAAACCATACCAAATATTTTTGATATATCTTTAATGGTATGGATTTTATAGCCCCTTAAAGTTTTGTTATTTTTGTGTTGTTTACCGACAGGAAACAGTAAAATTAATTTGTTCTGAATTCAAAAATAATTTGACCTTTCTTATTTAAGAACCAATTTTGATGAAAATTTTTGTGTGTAATCATAAATACATTTAAAACCAATAAAAATATAAACAAAGGTACCAAGTAAGTATTTGTGACCAGAAAAAAATTACAAAGTGTCAATTTGAATTTTTCAGAAAGCAAATAGATAGTTTCACGTTAAATTGAATATCTCCAAAAGGGAAAAGGATAATCATGGAAATCTTTTTTTGTTTTGGTTCTCAGACATGTGTTCTACCACCTAAAGTAATAAAATGAATGGTTATTTGACTCCTTCATTGTTTATTCCAAGTTTAAAATAAATATTTATAAAAATTTACAGTTTTACTAGCTCAGATACCCGGCTTCGCTCGGGAATTCATTTGAGGCTGAATGTTGATGGTATTTTTTTGGCAAGGCTTTATTTTGCACAATATTTTGACATTTACCCGTCCCAGTGTTTAGGGTTAATACCCGTCGTTTCTGAGGATTTATTAATAATAAAATTAATTTTTTATGTAAGACTTCACTGTCCTCCATATTGTCATATTTCCCGCTTCCTGTGCATTATGCATAGATTTGAATTATTAAGGACTAAATATTAACATACATTTGAATTAATTTTTCCAGGTGAGGTACCTGGTAGTTCATATTGAAAAGAATTCTTGAGCAAATTTCTCTAAATAACAAAATAAACAACTTTTGTTATGTGCATATTTGCCCAAACTACAATAGGAAACGAAATATCAATATTTTTAATTTCAGGTGTCCCTTATAACCCCCACTCCTGCCTGTCCCTAGAAATAGTATGGCTTTTTATAAGGAAGGCGTTAGTGCTAATACACATACTGAGTGTTTTATTTAGTTCGGTTGAGTCTTTTGTGCCAAATAAAATTTTTTACTTCCGCTATAATTTTTAGCGTATATCTCGTTTATAATTCGGTATACGAAAAAATTGTATATAACAAAAGTTACTCTAAATAGCAAAATAAACAACTTTTGTTATGTTCATATTTGCCGATAAACCAATAGGAAACGAAATATCGCTATTTTTAATTTCTGGCTTCCCTTAAAACCCCCACTCCTGCCCGTCCCTAGAAATGTTGGTATGGCTTCTTATAATGAAAGCGTTAGTGCTAATACACATACCGAGTTTTATTTATTTCGGTTGGGTCTTTTGTCCCAAATAATATTGTTGACTCCCGCTATAGTCATAAGCGTATAACTCATTTAAACTTCGGAATACGATGAAAGTGTTTATGACAAAAGTTACTCTAAATAACAAAATAAACAACTTTTGTTATATACATATTTGCGAAAAAACCAATAGAAATCGAAATATCGTGACTTTTAATTTCAGGCCTCCCTTATAACCCCCACTCCTGCTCGTCTCAGAGAAAATTAATATAGCCTATCTCTCAAGTTGGACCAGACTGCTCACGGTGTGCCAATTTAATTTAAAATCGGTTAAGTAGTTTAGGAGTCCATCGCGGACAAACATCGTGACAGGAGATTTATATATATTAAGATATGAATTGAAAGAAAATGATAAATAAAGGTAATTAAATAGATAGTTCTACACAGGTTTATTCTCAATGAAATACCGTTTACGTTATAGGATTCATCAGTCTAAAATGTACTTTGATATGTACAATTCTTACCCCTAAAATGGTTGTTTTGCCCAATCTTCTTTACCAATTTTAAAATATCGTTTAATTCTGTTTCTACACTTGAAATAAATTGTTGTGAAAACTGGTATGTTCTTCCTGTCTTTGTTTTTGGAGATTCCACAGTCATAATAATATGAAGAATGGGTACAGCACATACATATATCCTCCTTTTTAGGCCAAGAAAATGATGCTGAAGGTCCATGTGGATGAAGGAACTGTACAGTGACATCTTGTTCTTCGGTGATCACCTCACTCACCATGTCAAAATACCACAATCTGTCATATTCACATACATCCTGGGCTTAAATCTTCCAGTGTTACTTACAGTTTGGTTGATTATTAATTTAATTAAACGTGAGGGCTGCTTTTTCATCAATGGCAATTCTTCCAGCCTCAATGGTTCCTGAGTCATCTATTGGCTGAAATGATCTTGTCATTGGATGAGTTTGAACATCTTTGAAGTGACCTTCCAAAGCAGGACGAATTAATTCAACTTTTTCTTTAGAAATGAAAAAAAAAAGGACTTTTTCTATTCTGGTTTTGCAAAGTCAAACAGTTCAGTCACTAATATTATTTCGATTTCGAAGGATCTTTTCAAACTTTTCTTCCGAGTTAATCCTTAAGGTACTCACAATTCCATCACACCCGGGCCCGAATTTCTCATGTAGTCATAGATTTATGAAATTTTACTGAGCAGCACAGCCATTACTGAAGTAATGATCTATTCTAAAGTGTGGGCAGTTTTCTTTCAAAAACGCAATAGCAGATTTTTGGATTTCAACACCATAATTACATCGTGTTTGAGGTCATCAGATATAATACAAACGGGTAGACCAAGATTTTTCTCAGTTGCATCTTTGCAGTGTATGATGATAGGATGTGTAGTGCAAGAATTTGAGGTCCAGTGGTATCCTTGGGCTTCGACACTGATCAAAATAACGTTTTTTAGGGTAAGAATTGTACATATCAAAGTACATGTTAGACTGATGAATTCTATAATGTAAACAGTATTTCATTTAGAATAAACCTGTGTAATGTAACTAACTACCTTTGTATTTACCTTTATTTATCATTTTCTTTTAATTCATATAAATTTTTAAATTTTTATAAATATTTATTTTTAAACTTGGAATAAACAATGAAGGAGTCAAATAACCATTCATTTTATTACTTTAGGTGGTAGAACACATGTCTTAGAACCAAAACAAAAAAAGATTTCCATGATTATCCTTTTCCCTTTTGGAGATATTCAATTTAACGTGAAACTATGTATTTGCTTTCTGTAAAATTCAAATTGACACTTTGTAATTTTTTTCTGGTCACAAATACTTACTTGGTACCTTTGTTTATCTTTTTATTTGGTTTAAATGTATTTATGAATAAACACAAAAATTTTCATCAAAATTGGTTCATAAATAACAAAGTTACAAATTATTTTTGAATTCAGTACAAAATAATTTTACTGTTCCCTATCGGTAAACAACACACAAATCACAAAACTTTAAGTTGCCATAAAATCCAAACCGTTTTAAAGATATATCAAAAATATTTGGTATGGTTTCTCAAATCAATGAATTGAACACCCAAAATTAAATTCCACAAAATCTGAAATCATGGGTGTCATGGTGTGGTTGAATTGATGTGGAATGACCCATGAGTAGAAGTTTGGGGTTTGGTGAAGGCTGAAAACTTAAAACTGCAAATATCTCGGTTAATATTCAAGATGGAGGATAATATATAATAATATTTATAGTACATTTAATTTGCAATAACATTGGTTCTATACAATTTTTTGATCCGACGTATAGTAACGGAGATATTTCGAATTTTCGAAAATTCCCCTTTAAACACCCCCCCCTCCCCTAGTTCGATTTCAGCCATTAACGAGCATGATCTTTCTTTTTACATAAAACGTTTAAATATCGAGTTAACAGACATATATATATATATATATATAAATGTTGAACGGACCTCATTTTCGTCATCTCCTGGGTAGGATCGATGGACATTTGAAGACATTTTTCGAAAATCGCATCATGAGTACGACCTCAATAGCTGATTTCCCTTAGGGGAAATCTGCTATAAGTGGGAGGGGGGGGGGAGTATATATGAAAATATCTCTGTTATTACGAGTCAGATTTAAAAATTGTTCCTACATAAATGAAACTCTGAGGCTTGTCTAAATTTATATTTAATAAATATAATAAATAAATTTTTGTAACGTATAATGTTTGTTACATTTCAGACAATTCTCAGAACAATGGCATCAAAATTCAAAATTTTGCCTCAGTCTGTCTGTCTGCAATTTTGTTACTCTCTCACTCAATAAAGTTTGCGAGGATTTCTATGGATCTTTATGCTTCGGAGTTAGAATTTCATGAGAGTGGCTAGCAAACATTCTGATATTTCTGTGAATTTGTCCAGGATATGAACATTCATTGCATTACCGTCGACTAAAGATGGTGCTTACTTGGGCATAAAAACGCACCTAACCACATTCCTCAATATCGTTCGTAATATTTTGAAACGAGAGTCATTTGCACCCAAGAAACACCTCATATCTCTATGTAATCAGAGCAGAATTTTATCGAATCCTATCATAAAATATCGTTACATTTTGAAGGTAAATTAGATTAATCTAACCCCATGAATGATGACCCTCGTGATGAGAAATTCATCAATATTCGTTAAAAGCCATTCAAGGCTGCACATTTAAAATATAAATATGCCTGCAAATTGATGAAAATGAAGTAATTACTTATTTCTTGCCTCAATCTTTATATTTCCTCAGAAAATCATTACTATCTCTAATCGTTTTCAATTTGCAGCTTTTTAAACATAAATGCTTTAATGGTCCAATGCACTTAGCATAGTATGTTCCATGATTTGCCAATAAATGTCAGCCTTCACATAACCAAACATTCGTCTTGAATTGTCGTGAAATTCAAGAATTAAGCGACGAAGAAATCTTTAACAAATTAAAGAAGAAAAGAATAATTGCCGTTGGAAAAATTAATTCAAGACGTAACCCGCAATTTCCTCTTTTTGGCTGAAATATTGATAGAGCTTAATAACCTCAATATGGAAAAATTGGTTACCTATTAGTGAGTCACCGTCAGCAATGTCTGTCACCGATGCGTTGGACATTTGCTGACAGTTACGGAAATGAACCGGTTTGCAAATCCTACATGCTAATACTCGACACAAAAACAAATGTAGGTCTGTGAAAATTGATCTATGGCACTTTGGAGCATACTACTGGTGATAAGAATTGCCCTTTCGTCGTTAGAGACCAGGACAATTTGAAAAGAACGGCCTTTGAATCATGCAGAGATGCGAAATTCGAAATCTTCAAAAGGGCATATGCTAAAGCATTGCTCCCAAAGGTAACAACATCAATTCAGAAAATATTTCGGATTTTAACAGTCATGTCACTGCAGGGTCTTTGTTACAAGAACCCTTCACCAATCTCCAAGACCTTTTAAACATTATATCTATCCTCGAAAAGAAAATTACAGCTTTAAAAACAAGACCCTTCCCAGAAATGAAACACTGTATTGCAAGTTGTAAATTACCTATCCTCGAATCTACAAGCGCTCTTTCATTATTATCAGCTGTAAACCTTAAACCTACTCAAGCGAAACCCCAATGCTGTGCAAGACTATGGCTCAAGAAATGAAGGAACCTTTGGCGAATGAAGATCCAACTTCTATGAAAAGCCTACAAGATGCCAAGGTCTGTAGAAATTGTGGGCGTAATCCACACGAAGGTCCGTGCGAACCGAATTGCGTAAATTGCAATCAAAACCATCCGTCTAATTTACGCGACTGCCCAACTTACAAAAAAGAAACAGAAATCCTAAAAATAAGTACATTAAATAGGGTATCTCTGAGAGAAGCTGAAAGAAGGGTAGTAAAAATGGTACCTAAATCTGATGCACCGCGCTATTCAGCTGTAGCCGCCTCCCCTCCACCGTTGCAACTCCCAGCCCCCCCCCCCCCCACCCCCCCCCCCCCCCCACCCCCACACACTCCCCCCCCCCCAGCCCCCCACACGCCCCCCCGCACCCACCATCACCACGATACACCCCCCCCCCCCAACCCGCCCCACCCCCCCCCCCCCCCACCCACCCCCCCCCCCACCCACCCCCCCCCCGGCCCCCCCCCCCCCCCCCACCCCCCCCCCCAGCCGCCAGCCCCGCCCCGCGCCGCCCCCCCCACCACCCCCGCCCCCCCCCAGCCGCCTCCCGCCCCCCCCGCCCCGCACCCCCCCCCCCCCCCACCCCCCCCCCCCCCCACCCCCCCCCCCCCCCACCCCCCCCCCCCCCCACCCCCCCCCCCCCCCACCCCCCCCCCCCCCCACCCCCCCCCCCCCCCACCCCCCCCCCCCCCCACCCCCCCCCCCCCCCACCCCCCCCCCCCCCCACCCCCCCCCCCCCCCACCCCCCCCCCCCCCCACCCCCCCCCCCCCCCACCCCCCCCCCCCCCCACCCCCCCCCCCCCCCACCCCCCCCCCCCCCCATCTCAGAGGGACAGCTTTCGTTGCATGAGTTAGTGAAATTTTTAACTGGTCATTTCTATAAGATGGATTAATTGGAATAAGTAAATAATTACACAATGAAATAATTATAAATATAACTAGTAATGAATCCATCATATATGTATTTATATATATGGCGTCCCTAACTTTGGCAGATATATTTAAACTAATATGACACGTTCTCCAGACAGAGTAAACATATAATCACACTTTCTTTACGATTGTGCTTTACATAGTAACAACAAAATGACTTTTAAAACCAAAACAAAACCTTAGCCAATTGACGAAAGGGTTAATTTTATTTATTTTCTAACAGATCTTGACCAGTTTTGCAGCAATATTGATTCATCGAAGTTTTAAATCAACATTATGGAATATGATTTAGTTCCATTCTTATTTATTTTTTTCTTTACTTTATCTTGAACCCAGATATATTTTATAAATTATTTTTTTTCCTTTTTTTACCTTAATTACTTATTATTAGGATTTTACTTAACGTCCTAAAATCCCACCCTGGCTAGAAAAGGGTGGTAACCTGTAGATAACCCGTCCCGATTAGCCTGAGTTGCAAAAAGTGGACGTTAATAAATAATAATAATAATTATTATTTATTTTAGCAGATTCCCCCCGCTATTGAGGACGTAGTCATGACTAGATTTTCGAATAAATTACTTCAAATGTCCATCGATCCTAACCAAGAGATGACGAAAATGAAGTCCGTTCAAAACTGTATATATATATATATATATATATATATATATATATATATATATATATATATTGTGAGGACTTCGGCTATCTGCTCCAGCGGTTTGAATGTTTGTTGGTTTGGCAATTTTGATTGCGTTGAAGTTTATGTGAGACAGACAGGTAAGGAGACAAGCAACACATGGATCTAAAACATCAGAGAACAAAGACATCCACCATAGCTAGACACGCAAGTGTTTTTTCGCAACAACTTAAATTTGACGAGGCAAAAGTTCTACACAGAGAAGACCATCTCGGTAAAAGATTAGTTCCACATGCTCTAGAAATAAACTCTCTGAAACGTGGAAAGCCATATTAAAAAAAAACTGCAAAACATATGGTTGAATGAAGTAGCTATTCAAATTAAAAGAGTGCCTGACGAAGATGGACGAATTTCCAAGTCAAATTTAAGTTGGTGCGAAAAAATACTTGCGTGTCTAGCTATGGCGGATGTCTTTGTTCTCTGATGCTTTAGATCAGCCATGTGTTGCTTGTCTCCTTACCTGTCTGTCTCACATAAACTTCACCGCAATCAAAATTGCCAAACCAACAAACATTCAAACCGCTGGAGCAGATAGCCGAAGTCCTCTCAATGAAAATACTTTCCAGTGATGCAGCCTCAAAAATAGAATATATATTTGTCTGTAACCGCTCTATCGGTCGCAATTTTTGTTTAATCGTTACAAAACTCGATATTTAAATGTTTTATGTAAAAAGAAAGATCAAGTTCGTTAACGGCTGAAATCGGACAACTGGGAGGGAGGGTATAGAGGGGGGATTTTCGAAAATTCGACTTATCTCCGATACTATACGTCGGATCGGAAAATAGTATAGAACCATTCTTATTACAAATTGAATGTACTATAAATATTGTTATATATCTTTATTCTCTATAGAGATATTTTCATTTTTCAGTTTTCAGCTCTCAGCAAACCTCCACTCCTGTTCATGTCATATTAATAAGAAGTTGTTGTATCATGAACCACTTCAAGAATTTAACTTCATTTGAAGGTTAAATACCAAATATTGTTTTCATTGAACTTTTACCTTTTGAAATGTAAAGCACCTTGGGAAACCTGCTAACTTAACGCAGCCCCTGCGTGACGGACTTTTTAATTGATTTATTTTATTCGCTTTTATTAATTACTCTATTTCATTTATTTTTCTTAATTCCATTATTTTTATGAATTGTTTTATTTTAATTAATAGTTTTATTTTATTTATTTACTTTTAATAATTATATTTGTTTATTTGTTCCTAATAATTACATTTATTTATTTTTTATAACTAGATTTATTTATTAATTGCACTTCATCATTTTTGTTTTTTCCGTCCTTTTATTTAATTTAAAAGATACCATTACCTTAAGCAATATGATACATTAAGCAGTATAATATCTGCTTGCATTCCAGGGTTACTGGAAGAGGAAAAATAAGGAATATTTAAACTAATAAAAATTATTTGGAGCTGTTGTGGTCTAGTGGTAATGTGTGGTGAAGATGTTCCATATTCAAAACCCGGGATTGAACTATAAATTTTATTTAGATATGGACTTACCGAGATCTGAGTTTGGATTTCTATCCGCACCACTGGTGTCCACTCAGCCCCTTGTGGATTATTATTGTAAATTATTATTATTTTTCTTTTATTTAATGAGTAGAGAATAGGGAAAAAATATTTGCTACCACACAAACATGTGAAAGAATAAAATACAATTCTTTAATTTTCTTTAAAATTTAAGGATATAAGGTTGAATTTATTTTATAATTTTTCATCTCCTATTAAGAATAGCAATATTGACTTCTTGAAATTAATTTCCAAAGGCATTATTAGTAAATGTACATGATTTTTTTTCGTGTAATAGTAGCATTATTATTATCCTTACATTGTAACAATAAAAGTACAATAATACTACTTTGTTCAATTAGGTAATAATAATTTTACATAGTAATTCCTACAGCTCATGCATAATTTGTTTACTTTTAAGTTAAGTTGTTACAGGAGTGGGGTAGATTTACCAAAAACATTTTACCAACGAAAAGGTTTAAAAGTTGTTTTAGGTTTAATTAATGATTTAAAAGTTACATTGAACAGCATATTAGTTATATATTAAATTCAAATATAAATTATAAGTAGAATTGAGTAACTGCTATCAAGACAACTTTTCTTCCCCAGATCGTAATAGTGTAGATGTTCAATTTGAATAGCAAATCCTGTCCCACTTGTTTTAAAAACTTGTGGTCAGATGACACCTACCTACAATGCCACTTGGCATTATGACATTTTATAAGTCACCTATTTATAGTACCTACCATTTGAAATAGACACGTTTTTGGAGTAACCTATCTATAATTCTATTTAAAATGCACACATTATGGAAGTCACCTATATGCATTCCCATTGGCAATGAATAGATAATGGAACTCATCTGTCTTAATACTTCTTGGAAGTCACGTATCTACAGTATCATTTGAAATAAACACATTATGGCAGACACCTCTCAACACTGAGGTTTGGAATTTATAGTTATTGGAAGTCACCTATTTTACAATGTCATATGACATTAATCATTTTTGGATATCATCTATCTAGAGTGCCATTTGAAATGAGCACATTTCGGAAGTCACCAATATTTAGTACTATTTGGCATTAAGACATGTAGGAAGCCAACAATCTACAATTCCATTTGAAATACACACATTATGTAAGTCACCTATCTACAGAACCATTTGAGATGAACACATTTTGGAAGTCACCTATATACGATGTCATTTGATATGGAACACCTTTTGGTAGTCACCTATATAAGATATCATTTGATATGGACCACGTTTTAGAGATCACCGATATAAGATGTCATTTGATATGGACCACCTTTTGGAAGACACCTATATACAATGACATTTGATATGGAACACCTTTTGGTAGTGACCTATATAAGATATCATTTGATATGGACCACATTTTAGAGATCACCGATATAAGATGTGATTTGATATGGACCACCTTTTGGAAGACACCTATATACAATGACATTTGATATGGACCACCTTTTGGTAGTCACCTATATAAGATATCATTTGATATGGACCACGTTTTAGAGATCACCGATATAAGATGTCATTTGATATGGACCACCTTTTGGAAGACACCTATATACAATGTCATTTGAGATGGAACACCTTTTGGTAGTCACCTATATAAGATATCATTTGATATGGACCACGTTTTAGAGATCACCGATATAAGATGTGATTTGATATGGACCACCTTTTGGAAGACACCTATATACAATGACATTTGATATGGACCACCTTTTGGAAGACACCTATATACAATGACATTTGATATGGACCACCTTTTAGAAGTCACCTATAAACGAGGTCATTTGATATGGACCACCTTTTGGTAGTCACCTCAATACAGTGTCATTTGAAAGAAACACACTATAGAAGACACATACCAAGAGAGTCATTTGACATTAATATTTTTTGGATGTCACCAAACTATGGGAACCACAGGAATTATAAAAATTGGAAAGTCACCTGCCAGTAGTAACATTTGACATTAACTCATTTTCGAACTCACCTGTCTATAGTAACCCTTTCACATGAACATATTTTGGGAGCCAATTACAAGTCAAGAGCCAAAATATGAATAATAGTCAGCTCACCGTTAATTTCACACCATGGTGTGTCTGATTTAGATATTAGATACATCGTCTCTTCATTGTTTTGTCTAACTCCTATCTTACTTATATGAATGCTTAAAGATTCAGCGGGCTGGATAGACAGTGGCCCACCCATACAGACAGCCTGCGGAATCTTGTGGTGGGCCAAATGCTTCACTGGAGGCAGCGGATCACCCATACAGACAGCCTGCGGCATCTTGTGGTGGGCCAGATGCTTCACTGGAGGCAGCGGATCAACCATACAGACAGCCTGCGGCATCTTGTGGTGGGCCAGATGCTTCACTGGAGGCAGCGGATCACCCATACAGACAGCCTGCGGCATCTAGTGGTGGGCCAGATGCTTCACTGGAGGCAGAGGATCACCCATACAGACAGCCTGCGGCATCTTGTGGTAGGCCAGATGCTTCACTGGAGGCAGCGGATCACCCATACAGACAGCCTGCGGCATCTTGTGGTGGGCCAGATGCTTCACTGGAGGCAGCGGATCACCCATACAGACAGCCTGCGGCATCTTGTGGTGGGCCAGATGCTTCACTGGAGGCAGCGGATCACCCATACAGACAGCCTGCGGCATCTTGTGGTGGGCCAGATGCTTCACTGGAGGCAGCGGATCACCCATACAGACAGCCTGCGGCATCTTGTGGTGGGCCAGATGCTTCACTGGAGGCAGCGGATCACCCATACAGACAGCCTGCGGCATCTTGTGGTGGGCCAGATGCTTCACTGGAGGCAGCGGATCACCCATACAGACAGCCTGCGGCATCTTGTGGTGGGCCAGATGCTTCACTGGAGGCAGCGGATCACCCATACAGACAGCCTGCGGCATCTTGTGGTGGGCCAGATGCTTCACTGGAGGCAGCGGATCACCCATACAGACAGCCTGTGGCATCTTGTGGTGGGCCAGATGCTTCACTAGAGGCATCGGACCACCCATACAGACAGCCTGCGGCATCTTGTGGTGGGCCAGATGCATCACTGGAGGCAGCGGATCACCCATACAGACTGCCTGCGGCATCTTTTGGTGGGCCAGAAGCTTTACTGGAGGCAGCGGATCGCCCATACAGACAGCCTGCGGCATCTTGTGGTGGGCCAGATGCTTCACTGGAGGCAGCGGATCACCCATACAGACAGCCTGCGGCATCTTGTGGTGGGCCAGATGCTTCACTGGAGGCAGCGGATCACCCATACAGACAGCCTGCGGCATCTTGTGGTGGGCCAGATGCTTCACTGGAGGCAGCGGATCACCCATACAGACAGCCTGCGGCATCTTGTGGTGGGCCAGATGCTTCACTGGAGGCAGCGGATCACCCATACAGACAGCCTGCGGCATCTTGTGGTGGGCCAAAAGTTTCACTGGTGGCATCGGACCACAAATAAAGACAGCCTGCGTCATCTTGTGGTGGGCAAGATGCTTCTCTGGAGGCAGCGGATCACCCATACAGACAGCCTGCGGCATCTTGTGGTGGGCCAGATGCTTCACTGGAGGCAGCGGATCACCCATACAGACAGCCTGCGGCATCTTGTGGTGGACCAAAAGTTTCACTGGTGGCATCGGACCACAAATAAAGACAGCCGGCGGCATGTTGTGGTAGGCCTAATGCTTCACCGAGGTTGCGAATCACCAATACAGACAGCCTGCGGCATCTTGTGGTGGGCCAGCTGCTTCACTGGAGGCAGCGGATCACCAAGACAGTCATACTTGTTGTGGGTATCTTTTAAATCGGGTTTGATTAAGAGTCAAGTAAAATTATGTTTTCTACTAAGAAACCGGAAGGATATGAGTTTGAAGCCCATCGAAGATATGGAAAGAATAGACAAGATATTAGGACGTTTTGGGCTAAAATACGAACCTATATACGAGGATTTCCGTGAAGATATGGTAAGAATGTAAGTAAATTTAGCCAAATAAAGATCTTGCTTAAACCAAGATATTAGGACGTTTTGGGTTCAAATACGACCATAATAAAAAGATGGTTCAGGCCAAGATATAGAAAGGATGAACATTCCAAATTTAGCCAAGTGAATGTAGTGCTTCCACCAAGATGTTAGGACGTTTGGGGTTTAAATGTAACATAATAAATCGGAGGTTTCAGTCAAGATATGGAAATAATGAATAAAATAAATTTAGCCAAGTAAGTATGATGCATCCACCAAGATATTTGAACGTTTTGAGCTCGAATAGGAAGATAAAAGAAATATGGTTTCCACCATGACATAGAAAGAATGAGCAAATTATATTTAGCGACGTTAATGTGGTGCTTCTACTAAGATATTAGGACTTTTTGGGTTCAAATACGACCATAATAAAAAGATGGTTCAGGCCAAGATATAGAAAGGATGAACATTCCAAATTTAGCCAAGTGAATGTAGTGCTTCCACCAAGATGTTAGGACGTTTGGGGTTTAAATGTAACATAATAAATCGGGGGTTTCAGTCAAGATATGGAAATAATGAATAAAATAAATTTAGCCAAGTAAGTGTGATGCATCCACCAAGATATTTGAACGTTTTGAGCTCGAATAGGAAGATAAAAGAAATATGGTTTCCACCATGACATTGAAAGAATGAGCAAATTATATTTAGCGACGTTAATGTGGTGCTTCTACTAAGATATTAGGACTTTTTGGGTTCAAATACGAGCCTTATAAAACGAGGATTTCCGCCATGATGTGAAAAGAATAAACAACTTATTTTCTGCGAAGTGTATGTAGTGCTTCCACCTTGATATTACTATTTCCTGGGTTCGAATAGGAGCCTAATAATAAGTGGACTTCTACCAAGATATGAAATGAATGAACCTAAATTTAGCCAAGTAAATGTAGCGCTTCCACCAAGATATTTTAGCGTTTTGGATTCAATAGCAAAACGTGGATCTCCGCCGTGATATCGAATGAATATGATTTCTATACCGAGCAGGATAAAACTAGGGCTTCGGCAAAGTTGTCGGGAACGTCTGGATACTAATAAAATCCGAAGAAAGTAGGCCTTTTGGGTATCGTTATGATTTTAGTTCAAATCCCAGCCAAATCTAAATTAAATCTATAATATATAAATATCATTTAATGTAAATGATATTTACTATTTCTCCATAACTTTAACGGATAGCTGATTTGGGAATCTTTACTTATTCTAATTAAGCATTGAATAGGTAATGAATTGGCATTGAACACGCAAGGTTTAATACCAGGGAAGTTTATTTTTCTATATCAAAATGTGTATTTTTGACTTGTGAGGGGATCACTTAATAGTTTGACCATAAATAGCCATATGAACCAACAGTATTAATAATGGTCAGTGTATTTGTTAGATAAAAATAGTAATATATGTTATTTATGTATGTATAATACTTATGTGGAATCATTGATGTATATATGCATTACCTAATATTTATGATCGTTGTAACTAAAACTTTTAATAAATGTTATGAGAAAATAAACTATGAATAACTAGCTTAATTTCATCCCATTATTATACTAGAAACACCTTTATAGTGTCGCATATTCGCTTATCCAAAAAAAAATGTTTTCCAAATAAAAAGACCTGAAATGTTCTATACCACACTGAGCTCATGGGCCGATAGTTCTATCTGTTCTGTAATTGTGTGTACTATTGCAGACACAATTAGCCACAACAAAATAATGAAGACATCAGATACTACAACTGCTGGTTTTAATTTATAAACAGGTAGTTGGCGCAAATTAGGACACTGGAGTCATAAACATTTTCACCACCCTCCCCACTGCAATTGCATATGCTGAATGATAAATAAGGTAAGTACATTTCTTCTAAGTTTATTTATTGCTAACCAGATTTCATGTACGAACAATTTATACTCATTCAAATTTATTAAACGATTAGTGAAGAATGCAACATTATATTTAACCTTTCTGCAACCATAATTATGAGACATATCGAAAAATGTAAAGCAAATCATTTAAAACAGATTTCTCTTAAGGGAAATCAATCTATTCATTACGTACTCACGACTTTCGAAAAATTGCTTCAAATGTTTATCTATCCTACTTAGGAGATGACGAAAATAAGGTCCGTTCAAAATTATATATATATATATATATATATATATATATATATATGCGTGTGTGTGCGTGTGTGTGTGTGTGGTGTATCTGCAACCCCTTTGGCTGTCACATTTTTTTTATCGTGACGAAAGTCGATATTTAAACGTTAAACGCATAAAACTGAAGATAGCGTTCTTTAATGGCTTAAATCGGTCCATTGTGAGATTGGGGCGGGGGGGGGGGGGGGGTTCCGGTTGCGGGGGGGGGAGTCTTCCGAAAATTCGAAATATTTCAGTTATTATACGATGCATTGAAAGATTGTTTGAATCAAATCTTATTGTAAATGTAATGTCCTATAATGTCCTATACATGTAAATATATATATATATATATATATATGCCCCGGGAAATTATTTGAGGCCGAATGTTGATGGCATTTTTTTTTTTTGGGAAGGCAATATTATTATTACTTTGCACAATATTTTTACATTTCCCCATCTCAGTGTTTAGAGTGTTTAGGATTTATACTGATGCCGCTGTTGCTGTGTATATGTTAATAATTAAAGTATTTGTAATTTATGGCTTCACTATCACAATATTCATATATTTCCCGACTTCTTGCGCATTTAGCTTTTTTTATAACACCATGGACCATATAGTTAATAAATCATAGTCATAGAAAGTATTCAGGTATTCCAAACCAAGTATGAATACAAGTTTCTTCGCCCAAAAGCCATCCAAAGTACAACGATGGTAGCTGTTTTATGCACTTAAACACTACTTCAAGAACTCTTTTGTGTTTATGGAAAGTTAACTGTATATTCATTATGTTTTCTCATTTCAAATCCTGCCAGTTTTAAAATCCAAGAGTTTTATGCAAGCACTCTGAATATTATAATAATCTCAATCATTAAGAAAATCTAATAGCTTAAAGAACTCTTTTTAATATAACCCCTCGCCCCGGCAACAGCCAGGATCGCATGACGACTGACTGAGTCAAATGCCTTATTGACATCCAGAAACTCGAGACATAAGTCTCTTTTCTTCCTCCATGCATACCGGAGCACTGAGTCAAGCAAAAATACATTCGTGGCAGCACCATCAAGCCCCATTATAAACCCTTTTTGCTCCGGAACATGCCGGACGACAGACATCAGTCAAAATGCCAATATTTTATGCAAATGCCGAACTATAACAGACGCCACTGCAATCGACCGGTAGTCACTGTCCAATTTAGTCATCATCGTGAATCGCGCACGAAGCTGGCGTGCAGGAACCTTCCCTACTGCTAAAATGCAGTTAATAACAGCCTCGCGCAGCACACCAGGAATCACCCTCCACTTAGCAAAGGTGATACTCTCCAACCCCGCTGCTGTATCGCCCCACTCTCCAAATCGTCGTGAATGTCTCCCGGCTTACCTCTCCACCTCTCAGAACCTCTAGAACGGGTATGAACACACCCCGTTCACCATTCGCCATCTCAGCGAGTGGCGGTTCATCTGAGCCTCCTTGTAGCTCCCGGGTTTGTACTTACTCAATATCACTTTGTACACTGTAGCTCTAAATGGTCTATTTGGCACCACCTCGGTCAGTCGTGGATTGAGCGCAACGATGTACCACACACTCCTTATTCTACGCTCTGCAAGACCCCTTCTAGAGCCAAAACCGAAAGTTCCTCTGGATTCCATTTAGCCTTGTCTGTTCCCAGGATAATAGCCTCATAAACTGTCTGGGGTAAGCTAATTCGCATTTCCTCCTCTTCCCGTTTTATTTATAACTCGATCTTTATTTTTACATATAACGTTTAAACGTCCAGATTGGTAACTATCAAACATAAATTATGACTGTTACCGTTAACAGACAAATATGTAAAACTATATATATATATATATATATATATATATATATATATATATATATATATATAGGGTGTGTTATTCTTCTCGGAATTTTGGTCAATGTTGGTGAAATAAATCTTAGTTTATGCCGATATTTCGAGAATCTTTATTTTCTCTTCTTCAGGGCTGTAAAATTACATGTACTACTTTATAATATAAAGTATTACGCCGATATAAGAAATATCGGCATAAACTAAGATTTATTTCACCAACATTGACCAAAACTCCGAGAAGAATAACACACCCTATATAAATACAACCTGGTCGAAAACATCAGCACAATTATATATATATATATATATATATATATATATATATATATATATATATATATATATAATTTTGAACGAACCTCATTTTCGTCATCTTCTAGATAGGATCGATGAACATTTGACGAATTGTTTTGAAAATCGTGTCATGAGTACGACCTCAGTAGCTGATTTCCATTAAGGGAAATCTACTAAAACTTTCTCGTCGAGACCAAAGATAATCACTCCCAAGCTAAATGTCCATAGGATGGATTTCCATATCTCAGGAGAGATTAATCTAATCTTTGCAGGTAAGTCATAAAAAAGAAATAGGATTAGCAGCAACCTTGGGTATTTCAGGCTGGTCCTCCAGCTCACCGGTGACCACATTTCACAACTGAATCCTGCACTGGAAAAAGTCAGCGGCTCTCCAAATTTAAAATAAAACCCATAAGCCCCTGAAGCCCTACATTACAAGAAAATACAAGTCAGCCATCAATAGATAGAGGCTGTAATAACACTGATTTCCTAAACTGCCACATAGCATCTTGTAGCACTAAAGTTACAACACAAAAATAAAGTTCGTAATGTAATATTGAAAACGTAATAGTTATACAATATAACTCACTGTAATGTGAAGGGAAAGCTAATTGCGTAAACAACTCAATGTAATACGAAAGGAAGTCTCCCTCCTCCCCCCTCTGTGCACAGTTTTTTACAACCAATGCTCAAATCATTTAATGTCTCAGTTCTGTTTACATGTATTTTCATTAAGTTTTCCTGCTTTAATTAAATCATGTATTAAATACAGACACGGTAATATACTTTCCTCTTCGTTCAACCTGTTAATGACTTTAAAAAGTTAATATAGATTTGAGAAGAAGTTCAGTGAAAATGTGGTAATCTATAGATCTACCAACTTTAATAAATTCATAGATGGGAACTATAACAAAATCTCTATGAAAAGTACGTGCTATATAAGTTGATATATGATAAAAACCTATATAACAAACGTTACTCTAAATAACAAAACAGAAACTTTTGGGTTGGTTATATACCCTGTCCTATCGAAATATAAAGGGTTTATGCATGGAATATGTGTTATGTGTCATTCCTGGGTTGGTTATATACCCTGTCCTATCGAAATATAAAGGGTTTATGCATGGAATATGTGTTATGTGTCATTCCTGGGTTGGTTATATACCCTGTCCTATCGAAATATAAAGGGTTTATGCATGGAATATGTGTTATGTGTCATTCCTGGATTGGTTATATACCGCGTCCTATCGAAATATAAAGGGTTTATGCATGGAATAGGTGTTATGTGTCATTCCTGGATTGGTTATATACCGCGTCCTATCGAAATATAAAGTATTAAACATATAAGAAGTTGTTAATTTTGGTTTTTAGAGTAATTTTTGTTATGTCGTAAATGCGCTTTAACAATTTGTTATATGCACTTTTGTCGTATGCCGAAGAATAAACGAGATACGCCCAAAAACCTCTAGCGGGAATCAACAATTTCATTAGGCACATTGAGCTGAATTTAACATAAATCGGTACTTTAATTAGCATATTCCTCATAACTCCTAATATTACACTATTGTAATGTATTTAAGATAGTCTCATCTCTTAACGATTACAATTACTTCAATGTTATCAGTGTTTGCATAAAACCCTTGAATATTCCATTCAAAACTAATCTTGAATTGATCCCATTAATAGTCCGTCTATAGTTGAATTCCGTAGTCCTAATAGTCATTTATATATTCCCTAAAGGGAAAGAGAGGTTGTACTCGAGCGATTTTCGAAAATGTCTTCAAGTCGAATTAATAATCGTATCTAGGAAATGTGAAAAATAATTCACACACACACATGTGCATTTATATATATATATATATATATATATATATATATATATATATATATATGTGTGTGTGTGTGTGTGTGTTTGTGTGTGTGTGTGTGTGTGTGTGTGTGTGTATATATATTTATATATATATATATATATATATATATATATATATATTTTTAACGTAATGGACCATATAATTCATAATCATAGAAAGTATTATCTTCCAACCCATGTATGAAAAAAAGTTCCTTTTCTCCATGCGGTACAAAGCCCAACGGTGACAGCTGTTTAGATAAGTCGTAACCGCTATTAAAAGTACTCTTTTGTATGTCTTGATTGTAAACTGTATATTAATATTGGTACATAGCGAGTTCAGAAAAGTAAATCATATATTAATGGAACAGAGATAATAAATACCAGAAATAACTGCATGCTCCTCCCCAGGGTTCTTCTTTTAAAATTATTTATATAATAACAAATTCACATTCCTGAGACTCACACTCCATTTTTAAAAGTGTAAACATCAATTATCATGTAAACATAGACTAATATGAGGTCGGCAGGAAAGCGGCAGAACTGATAGGACAAAGGAAGTAACCGTCACGCCACACCTCCCTAGGCTCGGTAATGTCAACTCACTTATGATCTCAATCCTGTAATACACTAAATTATTTTAACAAATTGGATTACATTATCTTCACAATACTAAAAATGTTTTTGTCAAATACTTTTGACGTTTTAATTAAATAAAACATTAAATACACTAAAGGGCCAACTGGCGTTTCTCATGAATTAATGTTTGGGGGAAGAGAAGGGGGGAGGGGGCAGTTCACTTTACTTGGTGCAATATGTTACTGGCGTATTATTTAACATTGATTTGAATTTATCCAAGTGAAGTACCTGGGTAATTCAAATTGGAAAGAATTGAAGGGTTTGCTGCAAAAAGGAGGTAGCTCCATCCCTAGCTGTTGGGAGTTATAAACACTTTCATGTGCCAAAAAAAAAACTCTTTTATTTGGCCCCAAAAGGATGCAGCTTTCAACCGTTATGATGTTATTTTCGTTATAATGATGTTATTTTCGTATTTTATGTTATTCGTTATAATGATGTTATTTTCTGTTCATAAAACCAATAATTTTGCTGTACTTTATTTTCAGTTTTCTTTGAATAAAAATACATAATAATGGTACATTCAATCTATTTTTAAACCTTTTTCCAAGACATAACATATTCCTAAATTCCTCTTATTCAATTCTTTTGGGCAAAAAAGAGGTAGCTCCAAGGATTATCCACGTACCACCAACATTTGGATGATATTTTTTGAATGAAAATACTGTTCTAATATGTAAATACCGTAATTGAAAGTAAGCAACAACAATATTTTTACATAACTTAAAATTTGAATTTTTTAAACGTTTTTTTTTGGTTTCCCAAAAACTGGAAAAATTGGAGCTACCTCCTTTTTGCAGCAAACCCTTCAATTGTTGAGCATATCAATATTTCTACTCAAATTACTTGCTTCATACATTGTTATAGGAAAAAATGTACAAAACAAACGTTACTCTAAATAACAAAGTAAACAGCTATTGTTATGTGCACGTTTTCTGAAAAACAAATAGAAAATGAAATATCTCGAATTTTTATTTCATGCCTCCCTTATAACCCCCACTCCCGTTCGAACTTAAAAATTGTATTAACGCTTATAACCATGGAAGAATTATTGCTAATTCACATACCAAGTTTTGTTAAGGTCGGTTAAACTGTTAGTGCCCAATAAAATAGTTGGCTCCCGCGTTAGTTTTAAGCGTATATCTCGTTTATACTTTGTTATACGACAAAAGTGAATTTAACAAAAGTTATTCTAAATAACAGAATAAACATCTTTTATCATGTGCATGTCTGCCGAAAAACCAATAGGAAACGAAATATCGCTATTTTTAATTCAGGCCTCCTTACAACCCCCGCTCCTACCCATCCCTAGAAATGTTGGTATGGCTTATTATAATTAAGGTGTTAGTGCTAATACTCGTACCGAGTTTTATTTAGTTCCATGGTGTCTTTCGTGGCAAATAAAATTGTTGACTCCCGCTATAATTTTTAGCGTATAACTCATTTATACTTCGGTATACGACGATAGTGTGTATGAGAAAAGTTACTCTAAATATCAAAATAAACAACTTTTGTTATGGGCATATTTGCTGAAAAAGCAATAGGAAACGAAATATCGCTATTTTTAATTTCAGGCCTCCCTTAGAACCCCCACTCCTGTTTGTCTTAGAGAATATTAATATAGCCTATAGTCTAAGTTGGGCTAGTAGTAATATACATACCAAATTTCATAGAATTCGGTTCAGCCGTTTATGCGTGAAAAGGTAACAAACAGACAAACAAACAAACAAAGAAACATACACGGGAAAAAAAAATGCAGTTTTGGTGTCTATGACATTTGAAACGAAAAGTTATCGTGAAATTTCGCGAAAAAATCAATGTACAGACAGAGGTTACAATTTTATGTATATATATATATATATATATATATATATATATATATATTGTTGCGAAAATTAAAGAATTAGTCGCGTATTTGGGAAGTGGGATGTATATCAAAGAAGCCGACAGAGGGTCGGGCTCCTACTAGGCCCTTCCAGTCCAGGCGTCGAAGGGCCCAGCCAATTCCCCTTTGATGTATGCCGACGACCTATATAAAGAACCGGCCAGCCACAAGCGAGTCAGTTTTATTCTCACCTGTCTTGATGTTCACATCAGTGCTACAGTGTGACTTAGTGCAGTGCGGTAAAGTGTTTTTATGTGAAGAACAGTGTTGTGCCGTGACTGTAAGTAACAGTTTAGTGCCGTGTTTTAGACAGTGGAGTGCCGTCTTTTTTGTGAATTTCAGTGACCGCGAGTGAATTATTGGTTTGTGACTTATTGAAGAACAGTGACTCATTGAAGAACAGTGACGCTATCAGTGCATACTGTGAGTAGCAATTAAGAACAATTAACCAAGTGTATTGTGCATTGTTAAATAAATTGTGCAGTGATAAAAACTTTGAAACTTGTGAGTGTTTAATTTTGCAATCCAAAAGAACTCTTATTAGCAACGTTTATTACTGGTTTGGTAATAAAAAAACGTAACAATATATATATATATATATATATATATATATATATATATATATATATATATATATATATATATATATATATATATTCGGTAGGTTTTATAATTCTAAGAGGTATTTAGGTGCCAATACGAATAGTCTACCATTGTCTATCCTTTGTGATTAAATTTCAGTCGACTAAGAGCATCCTTCTTCACTCTGTCAGCCCATCTAATGTTCGGTCTACCTCAGGCATTTACTGTCTTCTATGGGGGGCCGGTTGGGCTACTTTTTAGGACCTGTCCCGTCTATTTTAACCTCTTAGCTTACATCACATGTGAAATAGACAATTTCTTCTTTTTTTCTCCTTCTCCAGAATCCTAAGACACCTTCCCACTTTGGGAATTTTATGAAAGGAAGGGAGGTTGGTATTAGTTATTCTTTGATTCGATTTCAGTAGGCTGATCGTTGATAGAGATTACTGTAGCTCCGAGATATTTGTCAAGCTCCCTACTTTTGTGAAGGATAGGTCCCTTACACTCAAGTTCCTTTCGAGGTGTAAGTTAATGCCCACTACCATGTACTTCGTATTTTATTGGTTTACTTGCAAGGGGCTACCTCTTTGACCGCTGATATCAACGAACCGGTGAAAGCGTACACCATATTTCATGTTCCCGAGTTCAACTACGTCACCTGCATGTGCGAGGAATTTGTGCCAAAATTAATCACGAGCTTAGCGTTCTAAAAATGTCTAAAATGGCAGCACCTATGTTGTGGGCGTTATGAGGTTCATCAGTAAACCTTTATAATTCATTCACACCTTTTTTACTACAAAATTTCGACAATAGCATAATGAAGTAAAGCCATAATTAGCAAAGTTCCTGCTTTGCAACAACGTGGGAGTTTCGTGCAATCCTATAATGGGATTATTTTAACAGATTCGAATTATTAATTGATGGTACAACTCAATGTGCCCCATAAACAGGATTATTGGCAAAAACTAAAATGTGTAGGCTGCGTTAACTAAGCAGATTTCCCACTCGCGGCAATGACGAACTAATAATGTTACATAACCATATATTCTCTATTTCAAAGACAAAACTCGATGATTAATAACAGAGGCTTATTGTAGACAATTACCAAGCACTCCCATAATGCATGAGTTACAAAATATCTGGTTAGTAAAAGGGAGGGTTTACAGAAAGAAGAAACCACGAAAATATGAATTTCGAGAAAATATATCAGCCGTCTATATGCAGAGCATAAATACAGGGTGAGGCATATTAACGAGCGATTTAAAAAAGCGAGCGAACCAAGCTGCGTTGGATGGAGGTGGAGGGGATAGCGTCAGTTACGTTTGGAGCGAAATAGCATTTAGTCACAATGTAGCGCTGGACCCCACAGACTCGTGCGTACGCTGTCAAAGCATTTTATCAAAACGGTAGTTCATACCAGTTAGCACGTCGTGCATTCCGCAGACGTTTCAATATTAATTGGAATTTTCTGGTGCCGTCTGCATGTGCGATTAAAAAGTGGTTTGAGAACTTTGAAGAGACTGCGTCAACGACAAGAAAGAAAACAGGGAGACCGAAAACTGTGCGCACACCTAATAACATTGAACGTGTAAGAGTCGCCATTGAAAGAAGCCCTCGTTGCTCAGCTCGCCGACACAGCGTTACACTTGGGATTTCAAACAGAACGGTTAGAAGAATTTTACACCAAGATTTGCACTTCCACCCGAACAAAATCCAAATGGTTCAGGCCCTAAAGGAAACAGATTATGTGAGCAGAAGCCGGTTCAGCTTAGAATTTTTGGATTTGATTAATCAAGACGAGGACATTATAAACCGTTTGTGGATGAGTGATGAAGCACATTTCCATCTCTCCGGTTACGTGAACAAGCAGAACTTTCGATTTTGGAGTGAAGTTAATCCTAGAGAACTGCATCAGCAACCATTCATTCCACAAAAGTTACTGTGTGGTGCGCCATGTCATCATTAGGGATCATAGGGCCATACTTCTTTGAAGATGACCATGGCAATGCTGTAACAGTGACTTCGCAGAGATACGCAGAGATGTTGGACAACCTTTTTACTCCACAACTTGTACACTACGAAGTTGACGATGAGATGTTTTTCCAGCAAGATGGAGCAACATCCCACATTGTTCGAGTAAGCATGAATATTGTCAATCAGTTGTTTCCAAATCATGTGATCTCCCGAAATGGAGATATTGCATGGCCCTCTCGTTCACCTGACCTCACAGCATGTGATTTTTTCTTGTGGGGTTATCTTAAAAGTAAAGTTTACCAAAATAATCCTCCTCGAACAATTGAAGCCCTGAAAGAGCGGATCCGGCAGGAAGTTGGTCAAATCCCACTGGCAATGCTACGCAATGTGATGAGTCACTTCAAGGTCCGGCTCGAGGAATGTGTGCGTCTAAACGGACGCCATCTTACTGGAGTTATTTTCAAAAAATAACAGACATTTTACTGTTGCAAGAAATGCTTTTTCATGTATTTTAATATTGTGATATAAACATATTTTTGTAACAAAATGTTTTTATTTAACAGTCTTTTAAAAATCGCTCGTTATTATGCCTCACCCGTTATTATAACAAGACTGGTTCTACACCATTTTCCGTTCTGACTTACTGCAACGAAGATCTTTCCAATTTTCAAAATTCTCCCCCCCCCCTTCCACTGCCCGATTTCAACAGTTAACGAAATTGATCTTTAGTTTTATATAAAATGTTTATACTTCGAGTTTAATAACGCTAAAACAAAAATTACGACCTCTAGAGCGGTAACAGATAAATATATATATTTTTTAACGTGTTGGCCTGTTTTAGCAAATTTCTCCTAAGGGAAATCATCATATATATATATATATATATATATATATATATATATATATATAGATATATAGATATTTGTAACTTCTGTCTGTACATTGATTTCGCGAAATTTCACGATAACTTTTCGTTTCACATGTCATAGACACCATAACTGCATTTTGTTTCTTTCGTGCCTGTTTGTTTGTTACCTTTTCACGCCTAAACGGCTGAATCGAATTTTATGAAACTTGGTATGTATGTTACTACTAAACCAACTTAGACTATAGGCTATGTTAATGTTCTCTGAGACGAACAAGAGTGGGGGTTATAAGGGAGGCCTGAAATTAAAAATAGCGATATTTCGTTTCCTATTGCATTTTCGGCAATTATGCATATAACAAAAGTTGTTTATTTTGTTATTTGAAGTAACTTTTGTTATATACACTTTTGTCGTATTCCTAAGTATAAATGAGTTATACGTTAAAAACTACTGCGGAAGTCAACAATTTTATTTGGCACAAAAAACTCAACCGAACTATACCAAACTCGGTATGTGAATTAGCACTAACGTCTACCTTATAATAAGCCATACTAACATTTCCAGGGACTGGCAGGAGTGGGGGTTATAAGGGATGCCTGAAATTAAAAATAGTGATATTTCCTTTCCTATTGGGGTTTCGGCAAATATGCACATAACAAAAGTTGTTTATTTTGTTATTTTGAGAAACGTTTGTCATATAAACTATCGACGTATACCGAACTATAAAGACGTCACACACAAAAAATGATAGCGGGAGTCAACAATTTTATTTGGCACAAAAGACTCAACCGAACTAAATAAACACTCGGTATGTGTCTTAGCACTAACGCCTTCCTTATAATTAGCCATATTAACCATTCTAGGGACGGGCAGGAGTGGGGGTTATAAGGGAGGCCTGAAATTAAAAATAGTGATATTACGTTTCGTATTGGGGTTTTGGCAAATATGCACATAACAAAAGTTGTTTATTTTGTTACTTAGAGAAATTTGCTCAACAATTCTTTGGAACTACCAGGTACCTTATCAGGAAAAATTAATTCAAATGTATGTTAATATTTTGTGCTTAATAATTCAAATCTATGCATAATGCACAGGAAACGGGAAATATGACAATAAGGAGGACAGTGTCTTACGTCAAGTCTTAGTAAAGAAATAATTTTATTATTAACAAATCCACAGAAACGATGCGAAACACTGGGACGGGTAAAACATTGTGCAAAGTAAAGCCTTGCCAAAAAAATACAATCATCATTCAGCCTCAAATGAATCCCGAGCGAAGCCGGGTATCTGAGCTAGTATATATATATATATATATATATATATATATATATATATATACTAGCTAAGGTACCCGGCTTCGCTCGGGAAATCATTTAAGGCTGAATGATGATAGTATTTTTTTGGGCAAGGCTTCAATGTTTACAACTACACTTCCCGTCGGCGCGCATTGTTTTGCTGTGAGGGTCAGGCAGGCGACTTATAAATGAGAAATTTTATATTTGAAGATAAATAAAAATGTGTTCCTAATCTATCCCTGGCCACTTTTTAACTCACCTTTTTGAATACTTCAAACCATAATCATGGATAGTATTTATTACAATTAAATATCGTCTATAATGAAACTTATTTCCTGTCAAAAACCAATCCGAGCACATATAGTTTAAGCATAGTTTAGCACGTATGGTTATATTCATAATAGTAGATCTCAGTGGTAATCACTTCCCGTAATGCCCAGCATTTCACAGGAAATTAGTAAACTCAATTAGCCTCCGTCTATTTCCGCTCTCGCATTAGAGCTACCAACACTCTTCTCCTTAAATTATTAATTCAAAATGTTATTGTAATAATTTATGTACCTGATTGAATTAAATAATAGTGTTACCCTAAAAATAATTTCAATTATATTCAAAAAGCTAGTCGAGGGGAAGAGATCGTAGCCGTCCCTGCAACCTAAGTAATACTTTAAACAATCATATCGAGTATAAGAGCATTTTGCCTTTTGTCATAATGACATTAACATTTAATTGTTATGATAGTACATATTTGTTTCAATAACATGAAGATATAGGAAATAAGATAGTATATAACCAAAATCAAAGAGTTTGATTCCCTAGTACTTCCCCTATCACTCCTTGAGGAAATTCAGCACGATATTTTTTTAAAATAATGCATTACACAAATTAAATAATTTAAATGCTCTTATAGTTTAAATTTCTATTGGAAATAAATAACAAAGTTATTTTCTAGGGAAAATAAATAAATGAGGCGAAGGGGAGGGGAATTTTTAGTCTCACTAATCCGAATCATACTTAGTACTAAATAATCGAAATAGATAAGGCTAAAACATAACAACATTTGTCATAATATGCCTATATTAAAAACACTTAAATAAGTACTAATAAAATGGTCGACTACCGCTATAGATTTAGCTTATATCCCGTATTTACTTCATTTTACGACATAAGTGAATGAAACAAAAGTTGCTCTAAATAACGAAGTAAACAACTTTTGTTATGTGCACCTTTTCCGAAGAACAAATAGAAAATGAAATATCGACAATTTTTACTTCAGGCCTCCCTTATAACACTCACTCCCGTTCGAACCTAAAAAATTTAATATAGCTTATAATCATGGGAGAATTAATGCTAATTGACATACCGAGTTTTGTTAAGTTCGGTTCAATCGTTAGCGCCCAATAAAATAGTTGACTCCCGCTTTAGTTAATAGTATATATCTCGTTTATACATCGTTAAATTCAAAAATGAATATTACAAAAGTTACTCTAAATAACAAAATAAACAACTTTTGTTAGGTTCATATTTGCCGAAAAAGGAATAGAAAACGAAATACCGCTATTTTTAATTCAGGCCTCCCTTACAACCCCCACTCCTGCCCGTCCCTAGAAATGTTAGTATGGCTTATTATAATGAAAGCGTTAGTGCTAATACACATACCGAGTTCTATTCATTTCGTTTGGGTCTTTCGTCTCAAATAAAATTGTTCACATTCGTTATAGGTTATTGCGTATATCTCGTTTATAATTCAGTATACGAAAAAAGTGTATATAACAAAAGTTACTCTAAATAATAAATTAAACAACTTTTGTTATGTATATATTTGCCGAAAAACCAATAGGAATCGAAATATCGCTATTTTTAATTTCAGGCTTCCCTTATAACCCCCACTCCTGTTCGTCTCAGAGGATATTAATATAGCCTAAAGTCTAAGTTGGGTTAGTAGTAATATACATACCAAGTTTCATAAAATTCGGTTCAGCCGTTTATGCGTGAAAAGGTAACAAACAAACAAACATACACGAAAGAAACAAAATGCAGTTATGGTGTCTATGACATGTGAAACGAAAAGTTATCGTGAAATTTCGCGAAAAAAATCAATGTACAGACAGAGGTTACAATTATATATATATATATATATATATATATATATATATATATATATATATATAGTTGTCTGTTAACGCTTTAGTGGTCGCAATTTTTGTTTGATCGTTTCCAAACTCGATATTTAAACGTTTTATGTAAAAAGACAGATCAAGTTGGTTAATGGCCGAAATCGGACCAGTGGGAGGGGGGAGGGGGGGGGGGTTTAGAGGGGGGATTTTCGAAAATTCGTAATATCTCCGTTTCCATACGTCAAATCAAAGAATTGCGTAGAACCAATCTTATTGCCAATTTAATTTACTATAAATAGTATTCTATACATTTATTCTCTATCTTGAATATTAACCGGGATATGTGTATTTTTATTAAATGTGGGCCAATAACGGACGAGTGAGTTTCCCGCCAAAAGCTAATTCGGCCGTAACTGCTCGGCTCTCGCATGGAGATTTCTCTATTGTATAAATTTCGAGGGAAATCTGCTTAGTTTACGCAGCCTCTGCGTGACGGATTTTTTCTACTACTACTCGGAAGGATCGATGAAATTTTGGTCGAAAATCACGTCATGAGTATTCCCTTAAGTATGAAAATTATTAGAATTGGATGCCCCCCCCCAACTTAGGTTGGATTTATGGACAATTGAAGACATTTTTCGAATATTGAATTTGAGGGAAATATGAGTAAACACTTGTCCCTCAGGGGAAATATGCTAAAACACGGAATGCATTTGTGAAAAATTGTTTGCCATTTTAGTTCATTGGGAATTAATGGCTAATCCAGACCTTATACCTATTTTCGACTAGTTAGGTGGACATTTCAATTGAGGAAGTTAAGGTTTTCCTCTTAATTTAATTTTTTTTTTACCACCCCCACCCCACCCCGTTCCACAGACCTCAACTAATTTAGTCAAAGTAAACCTTTACTTCAGTTGGCTTCGCTCATTAAAAGTTTTCACGTCAGCTTAAAAGGAAATGACTGAGCTGCTGTTTCTTTGTTTGATTGAGTCTTTCTAGGAAGTCAACATCATTAGCAGTGAAACATGGAAATATTAAATGCATTATGCTACTTCAGCATCTGGATTAATTTTGTAGTTAGAGCAAAGTTAATTCTTTCAATTTGAACGTCAATTATTTATCTTTGTAACTATTTATTTTTAATGAATTAGTTTACTAGCTTGTTATCCGAAGTACGTATAAATGGTCTCCACCACAAGTCCAATATAAAGTTTTGATTAGCCTATGGATAAAATTATCCCGTCAAGTCCATCAGAATATAATATTCTTTAACATTTGCAGTAATATAGTGAACTTTACATTTAGAATAGTAGTTATTCGAAGATGAATTGAAATATTATGTTTTATTCTACAAAATTATAAAGAGTATTGTCATCAGGTAGGGGGTTAAGGCGATGGTCCAATGCACTTGGAAAGCCTCTGGTTGTGGGATAGATTTCCTCCTGGGCAATTGGAATTTAATTAAAATCTTGAGCCCCATTCTGGCTGGGAAGTTTAACTGTAGATAACCCGCCCGAATAGTCTCAGTAGCATAAACCGGGCGTTAATAAATAACATTTAACATTATAATCGTTGTTTTGAAATACGTCATGATATTGTTTTTAACGGAAAGCCAAGATAAGAATCTGTGATCTCTAGTATCCCGTTAAAATATAACGAGAGAGAGAGAGAAACAGAGAGAGAGAGGGTGGACAGAGAGAGCGCAGGATGCGTGAGAGAGAGAGAGAGTGGATAGAGAGAGCGCAGGATGCGTGAGAAAGAGAAAGCGGTGCATGAGAGAGAGAGAGTGAGAGAGAGAAAGCGGTGCATGAGAGAGAGAGCGCGCGAGAGAGAGAGAGAGAGAGAGAGAAAAGGAGAGAAAGAGAGGGTGGAGAGAGGGAGAGAGCGTTGCATGGGAGAGAGAGAGAGAGAGAGAGAGAGAGAGAGAGAGAGAGAGAGAGAGAGAGAGAGAGACCCCCCCCCCTCTCCTAGCTGATAGGAGGGAAAGAGCCCCCCACAGGAACATAAGTCGTGGCCTAACAGATCCTCCGGGAGCCCTAAACGTAAATCTAACCTTTAACGGTCCAGATCCCCTCCTTAGCAGATTATCACCTAGCCCAGCCTTAATATGACGCCCCGCCAATCCTCTAATGGCCCAATCCCTACCTTAAGTCGTTATTTTACACCTAACACTCATCCCTTGCAATTTATGCTCCAAGAGTATGCACTCTCTCTGATTATTTATATATTTTCTCCAACTGCTTTATGTCATACCTCTTTAATATTTGTAAATACAGCCCTTACTTCCAAGAGACACCTCACTCAAGCACTGAATGTTTCTACAAATATGAAAAAGCAGTATTTTCACTCTCTCACTTTGATGGCATAACAAGAAACAAAAGTTGTCACTCTAAAATGTAGCTTCAAAGTTTCATTGTTTTAAACAAACCATCAACCCACAGTGCTTTTGCGCTGAAAACTTGGGTTAGATTTGTTTTTTGATATTTACCAAATTGTGAAAGAAATTACAACTAGGGTAAAATAAATACAATAAATTATTATATTAAACTTGGAAAAACAATACATAACGCTAAACGACACGTTAATGCAAGAGACCAACATTGTGTACAAATGAACGAGACACAATAATTATTAAATGACTCGACCACTTGAGACACGATAAAACAATAAATTCCTTGAATGGTTAAGATAATTATATGCCCTTTATTTATATTTTTATAGCATCCGTCACGTTATCAGGCTTCGCTCAGGAAATCAATGGGATTAGAACTGGTGCCATTATTTTTATAAACATGGACAATTGATGTACTATTGCCCAATATTTCAGACTAAACATTAAGTAGTTATTATTCAATTCCTATTCGTTGGTCAAAACATTATGAGTAAAATCACTTGCTAGTCAATTTCTCATAAATATTTGACATAATGTGGAAATGTAAATCTTCGATAGTATTAGCCTTTACTAAGCACCATCTACCCGTTTCCCGCCGTGATCAGGGCCTAATATCGGCAGAAGGCCCTCACTCCAGCATTGGCCATCACTAAGCACCATCTACCCGTTTCCCGTCGTGATTAGGGCCTAATATCGCCAGTAAGTCCCTCACTCCAGCATTGGCCATCACTAAGCACCATCTACTCCTTTCCCGCCGTGATCAGGGCCTAATATCGACAGCAAGTCCCTCACTCCAGCATTGGCCATCACTAAGCACCATCTACCCGTTTCCCGCCGTGATCAGGGCCTAATATCGCCAGTAAGTCCCTCACTCCAGCATTGACCATCACTAAGCACCATCTACCCGTTTCCCGCCCTGATCAGGGCCTAATATCGCCAGCAAGTCCCTCACTCCAGCATTGGCCATCACTAAGCACCATCTACCCGTTTCCCGCCGTGATTAGGGCCTAATATCGCCAGTAAGTCCCTCACTCCAGCATTGGCCATCACTAAGCACCATCTACCCGTTTCCCGCCGTGATCAGGGCCTAATATCGCCAGTAAGTCCCTCACTCCAGCATTAGCCTTTACTAAGCACCATCTACCCGTTTCCCGCCGTGATCAGGGCCTAATATCGCCAGTAAGTCCCTCACTCCAGCATTGGCCATCACTAAGCACCATCTACCCGTTTCCCGCCGTGATCAGGGCCTAATATCGCCAGTAAGTCCCTCACTCCAGCATTGGCCATCACTAAGCACCATCTACCCGTTTCCCGCCGTGATTAGGGCCTAATATCGACAGCAAGTCCCTCACTCCAGCATTGGCCATCACTAAGCACCATCTACCCGTTTCCCGCCGTGATTAGGGCCTAATATCGACAGCAAGTCCCTCACTCCAGCATTGGCCATCACTAAGCACCATCTACCCGTTTCCCGCCGTGATTAGGGCCTAATATCGACAGCAAGTCCCTCACTCCAGCATTGGCCATCACTAAGCACCATCTACCCGTTTCCCGTCGTGATCAGGGCCTAATATCGACAGCAAGTCCCTCACTCCAGCATTGGCCATCACTAAGCACCATCTACCCGTTTCCCGCCGTGATCAGGGCCTAATATCGCCAGCAAGTCCCTCACTCCAGCATTGGCCATCACTAAGCACCATCTACCCGTTTCCCGCCGTGATCAGGGCCTAATATCGCCAGTAAGTCCCTCACTCCAGCATTGGCCATCACTAAGCACCATCTACCCGTTTCCCGCCGTCATCAGGGCCTAATATCGCCAGTAAGTCCCTCACTCCAGCATTGGCCATCACTAAGCACCATCTACCCGTTTCCCGCTTGATCAGGGCCTGTAATATTGACATATTGTTAATACCAAATCACATACGGAGTTTCGTTTAGTTCGTTTGAGTCTTTTTGTTGACTCCCACTATAGTTTTTAGCGTATAACTCAATTATACTTCGGCATTCGACGAAAGTGTATATAAAAAAGTCCGTCACGCAGGGGCTGCGTAAACAAAGCAGATTTCCCACGTGAAGTTTTATAATAGAGAAATTTATAACTACTAGACCCGAACTCATCTCAGAAGCTGAAAACAGAAAAATGCAAATATCTCGGTTAATATTTAAGATACAGAATAAATGGATATAACATTTAAATTTAAATGTCAATAAGATTGTTTCTATATAATTTTTCGATCCGACGTATAGTAACCGAGATATTTCGAATTTTCGAAAATCCTCCCCTCTAAACCCCCCCTCCCACTGGTCCGATTTCAGCCATTAACGAACTTGATCTTTATTTTTCATAAAACGTTTTAATATCGAGTTTGGTAACGATCAAACGAAAATTGCGACCGCTAGAGCGTTAACAGAAAAATATATATATCTACTAGCTCAGATACCCGGCTTCGCCAGGGAATTCATTTGAGGCTGGATGGCGATTGTATTCTTTTGGAAAGGCTTTACTTTGTACAATATTTTGTCATCTACCCTTCCCAGTGTTAAGGGTTAATACCCGTCGTTTCTGTGGATTTGTTAATAATAAAATTATTTTTTATGTATGACTTCACTGTCCTCCATATTGTCATATTTCCCATTTTCGGTGCATTATGCATAGATTTGAATTACTAAGGACAAAATATTAACATACATTTGAATTAGTTTTTCCCGGTGAGGTACCTGGTAGTTCATATTGAAAAGAATTGTTGAGCAAATTTCTCTAAATAACAAAATAAACAACTTTTGTTATATGCATAATTACCGAAAAACCAATACGAAACGAAATATCGCTATTTTTAATTTCAGGCCTCCCTTATAACCCCCACTCCTGCCCGTACCTAGAAATGTTAGTATGGCTTATTATAAGGAAGGCGTTAGTACTAATTCACATACCGAGTTTGGTTTAGTTCGGTTGAGTCTTTTGTGCCAAATAAAATTCTGGACTCCCTCTATAGTATTTAGCGTATAACTCATTTATACTTCCGTATACGGCAAAAGTGCATATAATAACAGTTACTCTAAATTACAAAATAAACAACTTTTTTTATAGGCATTTTGCTGAAAAAGCAATAGGAAACGAAATATCGCTATTTTTAATTTCAGGCCTCTCTTATAAACCCCACTCCTGTTTGTCTTAGAGAATATTACTATAGTCTAAAGTCTAAGTTGGGCTAGTAGTAATATACATACCAAGTTTCATAAAATTCGGTTCAGCCGTTTATGCGTGAAAAGGTAACAAACAAACATACACGAAAGAAACAAAATGCAGTTATGGTGTCTATGACATGTGAAACGAAAAGTTATCGTGAAATTTCGCGAAAAAAAATCAATGTACAGACAGAGGTTACAATTTTATATATATATATATATATATATATATATATATATATATATATATATAATTTTGAACGGACCTCATTTTCGTCATCTCCTGGGTAGGATCGATGGACATTTGAAGCAATTTTTCGAAACTCGCGTCATGAGTACGACCTCAATAGCTGATTTCCCTTAAGGGAAATCTGCTAAAAAAAAGTAACTCTAGTAAAAAAATAAACAACACTTAGTGCATATTTGCCAAAAAACAATAGGAAACGAAATAAATTACAAACAAATCCACCCCAGACGAACGCGAACGCATAGTCAGCTATGAAGGCGTTATTGCGATTTGCAAAAAAAGGTCTGAATGCCAAGAGGAACTTATAATAGACTAGTTCAGATACCCTGCTTCGCCCGGGAATTCATTTGAGGCTGAATGGTGATGGTAGTTTTTTGGCAAGGCTTTACTTTGCACAATATTTTCACATTTACCCGACCCAGTGTTTAGGGTTTGTACCGGTCGTTGCTGTGGAGTTTTTAATAATAAAATTAATTTTTTGTGTAAGATTTCAATCTCCTCCATATTGTCATATTTCCCGTCTCCTGTGCATTATGCATAGATTTGAATTATTAAGGTCAAAATATTAACATAGATTTGTATTAATTTTTCCAGGTAAGGTACCTGGTAGTTCATATTGGAAAGAATTTATGAGCATATCAATATTTCTATGCAAATTACTTGCTTCATACATTGTTCCCGAAAAAATGTATAAAACAAAAGTTACTCTAAATAAGAAAGTAAACAACTTTTGTAATGAGCACGTTTGTCGAAAAACAAATAGACAATGAAATATTGCGAATTTTTATTTCAGGCCTCCATTATTCAGGCCTCCTCTCGAACCTAAAAATTTGAATATAGCTTATAATCATGGAAGAATTGATGCTAATTGACATACCGAGTTTTTTTAAGTTCGGTTCAATGCTTAGTGCCCAATAAAATTGTTGGCTCCCGCTAAAGTTTTAGAGTAAATCTCTTTTATACCTTGTTATAAGACAAAATTGAATATCACAAAAGTTACTTCAAATAAAAAAATAAACTACTTTTGTCATGTGCATATTTGCAGAAAAACGAATAGAAAACGAAATATCGCTACATATTTTTAATTTCATGCCTCCCTTACAACACCCACTCCTGCCCATCCCTAGAAAAGTTGATATTGCTTATGATAATTAAGGCGTCAGTGCTAATACACATACCGAGTTTTATTTAGTTCGGTTAAGTCTTTTGTGCCAAATAATATTGTTGACTTCCGCTATAATTTTTAGCGTATGACGCATTTACACTTCGGTATACAACGAAAGTGTATATAACAAAAGTTACTCTAAATAACAAAATAAACAACTTTTTTTATGTGCATATTTGCCGAAAAACCAATAGGAAACAAAATATCGCAATTTTTCAGGCCTCCCTTATACCTCCCCCCCCCCTACTGTTTGTCTCGATGAAAATTAATATAGCCTAAAGTCTAAGTTGGGTTAGTAGTAATATACATACCAAGTTTCATAAAATTCGGTTCAGCCGTTTATGCGTGAAAAGGTAACAAACAAATAAACAAACAAACACACGCTAAAGAAACAATGCAGTTATGGTGTCCATGACATGTGGAACGAAAAGTTATCGTGAAATTTCTAGAAAAAAATCAATGTATAGACAAAGGTTACAATTTTTTATGTATATATATATATATATATATATATATAGAGAGAGAGAGAGAGAGAGAGAGAGAGAGAGATCAGTAAGGTAGGTTATATGTACAATATACAGGTAATATAGTTTAATTCGGATAATAGGCAATTATTGGAGTTTCACTGAACAGAGGCAGTGAGGCTTCAACTTCAGGCGACCATTTGAAAAACTCGGCCCGCGATGCAAATATGCAGCAAAAGGCTGCGAGGAAGTCTAAGGAGCTCACAAGGACTCACTATGTGGGTTATGGACTACCTGATCGATCGAATTCAAAATTTAAAGATTAGAAATTGGATGAACCCTAACGCACAGCGGGGGAGAAGAGAAGGATTAAAAAATTGAAAGAGAGAGAGAGAAGAGAGATAAAGAGAGTAATGTAATTGAAACTTGTAGCAAAACATTCTACAAAGGTTGTGAGTGATTAGCTGGACAAGATATAGGCTGGCTTTCTCTCTTCAAAAGCTGCCCCGAATCAGAACACGCCTCTACAAATATACTATGACTAATTTATCGACATTTATCATATACACTGGTGATTATATAATATATAATTATATTATAATTCGGCCATTCGGGAAAGCTGATTAATTATATAATGAGTGCAGTCACCGGTGCTTGCTGGAATCTACTATTTGACTATTAGTATTGGATGGTATTTGAACTTTTTTTTTCTTTTTTTTATTTTACCTCCACTTTATGCTACTAGGCTAATCGGGACAGGTTATCTACAGGTTACCATCCTTTTCTAGCCAGGGTGGGCCTAAGGAGTTTATTTAATGAGGCCGTCATTAAATAAATTTCTACTGGCCAGGGCGGGATTCCAACCCACCACTCTAGGTCTGCCATGCGAGATTAGGACCAACGCCCTAACTCGCACGGCCAACCCAAGCCCCTATTTGAAGATTGAGGGCAAGAAAAAGGGTGTTTTCCATGCCTCACACAACTCTTTCTCCCAACAGTTTTCAATTTTAAAAAAAAAAACACATTGAATCTTAGAATATGAAAAATCGCCTTTTCCCTGTTTTTTTCTGAGGATCTGATTTCTTTTATAACATATCATCTTCAATTAAAAAAAACAAACATTGTGTCTTACTATGTACAGAATACCCTTCTCCCTCCTTTTCATCATGGCTACATTTCTTTTATTACATTAATCTTCAATTTAAAAAAAACAAAAAAACATTTAATGATAAAAAAATAGAATATGAAAAATCGCCTTTTTCCTGTTTCTCTCCGAGGATCTGATTTCTTTCATAACATATAATCTCTCTCACAAAGTGAAATTATTAAATCTGATGAACTTCATACACAAGAAACGCCCACTATGTTGAATTTAAACGAGGGAAAAGTCATGCTGTGAGCGCCTAAACACTAAGCATGGAAAATGTATCAGATGCGTCTATTGATAGAAGGCTGCAGAATTATTTAATATTTAGCTTTGAATAATCGATTCTTGACCTTTCTCAGACAGGGTGGGTCAAGAAGACCTCTCCTCCTTTAACAACTTGAACTAGATTGAGAGAGAGAGAGAGAGAGAGAGAGAGAGAGAGAGAGAGAGAGAGAGAGAGAGAGAGAGAGAGAGAGAGAGAGAGAGAGAGAGAGAGAGAGGGAGAGAGGGAGAGAGGGAGAGAGGGAGAGAGGGAGAGAGAGAGAGAGAGAGAGAGAGAGAGAGAGAGAGAGAGAGAGAGAGAGAGAGAGAGAGAGAGAGAGAGAAGAGGTAAAATCATATGAACATTTATAGATGCATCATACAAAATTTGTTGTTGACAAATTAAACCGAATAAATATTTTTAAAGCTTCCATTAAGTTGATTTAATTTGAAAATGACGTAGGTTATCTCATTTTCAATTTATCAGATCAAAAAATGTTATAGAACATAATTTATAGAATTTATTATTAAGAAAAGCGATGCCACTAAAATAGTGTAGTCTCCAATAGCTGAGATGAACTTTGCGATTTTTTATTTATCTCTCCCCCTTAATCAAATTAGGTCAAAACGAAACGTGGAAAACTATATTTTACAAGTGTCCTAAATATGAATTTTGAACATTTAAGATGTTGGAAGTTATAAAGCTCAAGTAGTTTTTGAGTAATCCTAGACGCACTCTGACATCACGCCGATAGTCGTCAAAATGGGTTTAGGAGAGGTCGAAATAGAATTTATTACTTCTTCTTATTATAAGAATAGTCTTATTAGAAGAATCTGATTATAATACTTCTTGTACTTGGTACAAAAAAAAAAAGTTATTTATTAACATCCACTTCTCTATTAACGCTAATTGGGAGGGGCTAATCTAAAAGTTCATGAATAAAATTGAAGAGATACTTAGTATCGAAAACGACACATGATTTACTGCTTCATCACGTCAGCATGCAATACTCTGGAATCTATAAGTGCTGATGGACCACACTCCAGTTAAATGTTATATTAAGGCGGAAAAGGGTTTATAAAATGCTTTTGGTTATCTTTTATGTACTATATTTTAGTATTTACACTATATTGTTTCCCTTAAGAGAAATCAGCTATTGAGGTCGTACTCATGACGCGATTTTCGAAAAATTTCTTCAAATGTCCATCGATCCTACCCAGGAGATGACGAAAATGAGGTCCGTTCAAAATTTTATATATATATATATATATATATATATATATATATATATATTATATAGTATATAAAATATATATATATATATATATATATATATATATATAAAAAGCTCAAAAAACAAGCTCTCTGAAATATTATTGAAATTAGCTGATACACTGAGAATAACTGAATGAAAAGGGACTAAAGTGATGAAGATTCATCAAATAAAGGTGTTTAAGAAGTCTGTCACGTTATTCCATTATAAATGTCAAACAGTGAGTAAGTACCAATAAATATTTCACAAAAATTATGAGCGAATCTGAAAGACCTAAAGATTTAATAGAGTGCCAGCTCTGTCAAAAAGTAATAACTAAACGAGGATTCAACCGCCACATAGCTAGGAGTCACAATACAAATGGAAAAAATAAAAGTAATAAACCTTGTAAGGAATGTGGCAAGGGATATAAAAAATCACAAATCCATTTAAATAAAGCCCATCCAGAAGCTTATAGAATAGGTCAGATTAAGAATTCAGAAATAAACGAAAGTCAGAATTCTAATTCCGATAAAACAGATGATACTAACCTACAAAATTGCATCCGTGATTGGGAAGCCAAGTTTTATAATATAACGATTAATGAAAGAAATGACAGTGCGTTTAATGAAGCAGTCATAGAGTTCATTCAGTTCCTTCAAAATGAGTAAAGATCCAGCAAAGCTCCTATTCACCCGGCAACAAAATATTACGAGCGTAGGAAAAACCAAACTGGCAATTTGGATGGTTTTACATTCAAAAAGACTCGCGATCCAATAAAGAAAAGCAAACGGGAGGCAGAGAGGCGCCGAAACAAATATGATTTTGATCTGGCACAACATTATTACTACTATAGACGAAAGAAAATTGTTCAACAAGTATTTAATGACTACGAAGAGAATATCTTGTGCGACACGGATGTTTCCCAAGTTAAGGCACACTTTGAACAATTATTTGGGATTGAAAACCATCACCAATTAGAAAATTACCAGAAATGTCCTAATTCTTCTGAATCAGATATCATTCTTAATGAAACAGATCTCGAGTCAGCTACTAGAGGCATATCTCTCGATTCAGCTGCCGGACCAGGTGGAATCTTCGTTAGGACAATCCGTGATGTAAAGTGTTACAAAATAATATCCAATATAGCCAATTACATGTTGAGTTGGAGCGTAGTTCCAGACATATTTCGCAATGGAAGAACAATTCTCATTTTTAAATCAGGTGATAAAAATAATGTCTCAAACTATCGGCCAATAACCATATTCTCAATTTTAAGAAGAATAATTGAGAGGGCTATAGACAAAAAATTGAAGCAATATGTAGAATTGTCAACACATCAAAGAGGGTTTGTTGCATGTCCCAGAACATTTGTGAACTCTTCTCTAATAAATGCATGCATCCAGAATTCGAAACAAGCTAAGAAAGACTGTTGCATAGTATTCCTAGATGTATCTAAAGCATTTGATAGCGTTGGCCATGAACATTTAAGGAAAACATTATCAACATACGAGATTCCATTTAAGCTGCAAAATATGGTCGATAGCCTACTTACGGACAACCAAATATCTATTTCCCTGGCTAAAAGAAAGAAAATCGAGTCTATACTTATCAAGAAAGGAGTAGCACAGGGCGTCCCAACATCTCCTTTTCTTTTTAATATGGGAAACGATTTTATATTCCAAGAATTAAGAGAACCCGATATTACTAATGCTTTTGGATATCGATTAATTGAAAATTTACCTAGTCTATCATGTTGCGGATTCGCCGACGATATAGCCCTCATTGCTAAGGACAAAGAATCGGCTGAACATCTCGTAGAACTAGCCATAGACAATTTTCAAAAAATCGGATTGAAGGTAAATGCGGAAAAAAGTAAAGCTATACAAATAGAAAAGGGGAAGCTAATTTCGACAAAACTAAGGACAATGGATGGCCAAATAATTCATAGTATTGGTCCAGATGAAAGAATCCGATACCTGGGAGTCTCGTTCAAGGAAGAAATCTGGCTGGATAACGACAAGCTTATCAACACCCTGGTGGAAAAATTGAATAAATTAGCGTCATCATTCTTATTAAAACCAGACCAGAAGCTAAATATCTTGAACCAATATGTATGGCCTATCCTAATATATCCCTTGCAATGCGCACCCTTGAAAGATCTCCAGCCTTCCTTTTTGAAGAAAATAGACAAAGTAGTCAGAAGTTGCGCCAAAGAAATATTAAATATCCCATCGGACACTCCTGACATCATGTTTTATTCTTCCCGCAATGTTAGAGGTTTAGGAATGTTCAATGCTTATTGGGAAGCCTTTCTACAGCATTTAAATGTATGTTCTGCACTCAAGCGAGACGGAAATCCATATGTTCTTTTAACCCGAAACATCAGCTCAGAAATAACAGACTGTTTTTCTGCACTCAAGTTACGAGCTGATGTAAATAATAATTACTCAGACAAAAGTTTTCGACAAGAATTGCGCCAAAGTTCCTTCAACGAGTGGTGCGGTCTACCTGTTAAAGGGAAAGGCGTTGAAACTTTTGATGAATGGAAAACATCAAATTCTTGGATGTGTGACAAACAAGGCCTTTCCTCTTCTGAATGGACTACAGCAATAAAAATGAATACCAACCTTGTGCCAGTACGCTCTGTCCCAGGAAGGAACTTAGGAACAACCCGCTGGCGTCATTGCAGCGAGACCGAACCCCTCCCGCATGTTCTAGGTTCCTGCCAATGGGGAGAGACAATGCGCATTTCTCGGCATCATAAGGTCCGGACTCAAATTGCACACCTCTTGAAAAAGAAGCACCCAGATTGGGATATATTTGAAGAGGTGGCTTGCAATTCCTCAGACGGCAGTCCAAGAAGAGCGGATATTGTAGCCCCCCCCCCTTACCAAAAGAAAAATCAAAGAAAAAAAAAAAAAAAACATTACCAGAAATTGGCAGATGAGGCGGCTGACCCTCCCGGTACCCTCAGAAAGAGGGCAGCGTATTTTGTTTATTGTATCTCTATATTTATATATATATATATATATATATATATATATATATATATATATATATCTATATATATATAAAATTGTAACCTCTGTCTGTACATTGATTTTTTTCGCGAAATTTCACGATAACTTTTCGTTTCACATGTCATAGACACCATATCTGCATTTTGTTTCTTTCGTGTATGTTTGTTTGTTTGTTTGTTTGTTTGTTTGTTTGTTTGTTTGTTTGTTTGTTTGTTTGTTTGTTTGTTACCTTTTCACGCATAAACGGCTGAACCGAATTTTATGAAACTTGGTATGTATATTACTACTAACCCAACTTAGACTTTAGGCTATATTAATTTTCTCTGAGACGAACAGGAGTGGGGGTTATAAGGGAAGCCTGAAATTAAAAATAGCGATATTTCGTTTTCTATTGGTTTTTCGGTAAATATGCACATAACAAAAGTTGTTTATTTTGTTATTTAGAGTAACTTTTGATATATACACTTTTGTCGTATACCGAAGTTTAAATGCGTTATACGCTAAAAAGTATAGTGGGAGTCAACAATATTATTTGCAAAAAAAGACTCAACCGAACTAAATAAAACTCGGTATGTGTATTAGCAATAACGCCTTAATTATAATAAGGCATACCAACATTTTTAGGAACGGGTAGGAGTGGGGGTTATAAGGGAGGGCTGAAATTAAAAATAGTAATATTTCGTTTCCTATAGGGGTTTCGGCAAATATGCACATAACAAAAGTTGTTTATTTCGTTATTTGGAGTAACTTTTGTTATATACACTTTTGTCGTATACCTAAGTATAAATGAGTTATACGTTAAAACTTTAGCGGGAGTCAACAATATTATTTGCATAAAAAGACTCAACTGAACTAAATAAAACTCGGTATGTGTATTAGCAATAACGCCATAATTATAATATGGCATACCAACACTTTTAGGAACGGGCAGGAGTGGGGGTTATAAGGGAGGGCTGAAATTAAAAATAGTGATATTTCGTTTCCTATTGGGGTTTCGGCAAATATGCACATAACAAAGTTGTTTATTTCGTTATTTGGAGTAACTTTTAATATATACACTTTTGTCGTATACCTAAGTATAAATGAGTTATACGTTAAAACTTTAGCGGGCACTAACGGCTGAACCGAACTTAACAAAACTGGGTATGTCAATTAGCATTAATTCTTCTATGATTATAAGTTATACGGCAAATATTCACATAACAAAAGTTGTTTATATCGTTATTTGGAGTAACTTTTGTTATATACACTTTTGTCGTATACCTAAGTATAAATGAGTTATACGTTAAAACTTTAGCGGGCACTAACGGCTGCACCGAACTTAACAAAACTGTGTATGTCAATTAGCATTAATTCTTCTATGATTATAAGTTATATTAAAATTTTTAGTTTGGAACGGGGGGGGGGGTTAAAAAGGAGGCATGAAATAAAAATTCACCATATTTACATGTATAAGAGACGGGAAATATAAAAATATCGAAGACTGTGAAACCTTATCGAACAAATAATTCTATTATTATAAAATTCACGGCAAAGATGGGTATCAATCCTAAACTCTGGGACGGGTAAATGTCAAAATATTGTGCAATGTAAAGCCTGCTAAAAAATACCATCACCATTCAGCCTCAAATTAATTCCCGGGCGTAGCCGGGTATCTGAGCTAGTATATATATATATATATATATATATTTATATATATATATATATATATATATATATATATATATATTTGTCTGTTAACGCTCTAGTGGTCGCAATTTTTGTTTGATCGTTACCAAACTCGGAATTTAATCGTTTTATGTAAAAAGGAAGATCAAGTTCGTTAATGGCTGAAATCAGACCAGTGGGAGGGGGGGTTTAGAGGGGGGATTTTCGGAAAATTCGAAATATCTCCGTTATTATGCCTCATCGAAAAATTGTATTGAGTAAATCTTATTGCAAATTAAATTTACTATAAATATTGTTCTATACGTTTATTCTTTATCTTGAATATTAACCGAGATATTTGCATTTGTATTCTGCATTGGTCGGCAGGAGTGAGCTGTTTGGTACTTTCCGAAGAGAGCTCTGGCGGCCGTTTTCGTAACTATTCGTCCCTCGTGTATAAGTTTAGTGATCCTTACTACTTACTACTCTTGTTATTGGGCAGATATCTCTATTGTAAAACTTCACGTGGGAAATGTGCTTAGTTTACGCAGCCCCTGCGTGACGGACTTTTATATTTAATGAGTTCGTCACTCAAAACATTTCCTACTGCTCAGATGGTACCACTGCATGGTGCACCGCAACGGGCTTTCGTATCTCGCATGAAAAGTCCAAATGCTTATTGTTTAGCAGACGCCGAGGCGACTTCGCTTGTCCGTCTCTACATATAAATGGCCAACCGATCCTAAGCACAGGACAAGCCCGCTTTCTAGGCGTGACACTTGATAAGCGCCTTAGCTGGCTACCGCACATAACCGCTCTCAAGAACACCTGCTATCGGAGGATGTGGATCCTGAAAGTCCTTTGTGGGACATCATGGGGAGCCGACCGATCCACACTAATAAAAATATACAAAGCATTAATACGCTCCAAATTAGACTACGGTAGCCTAGTTTATGGCTCGGCAAGAACGCCTGCCCTCACTACCCTTGACGCTGTTCATTTCGCAGGCTTAAGGATAGCAACTGGAGCCTTCCGGACAACCCCAGTTTTCAGTTTGTGCGCTGAGGCTGGAGTGCACCCACTCCTATTCCGAAGACACCAGTTAGCCGCAAGATACATCAGCAAGGTATACTCTAAACCCAATCACCCATGCTTCACATACATTTTTCAGTCAAAGTATGAGAACCACTCGCCCTGCGTATGAAGAAACTCATTAATCAGATTTAAGGGAATTGAAACCATAGTAGTCGAAGAGTCTATTCCCCCTTGGACGCTAAAAAGGCCACAGTGCATAGACCTTGCAAAAAAGAAGGACACCATGGATAGTTTCGAGCTAACCAAGAAGCTCTATGACCTCCTTGAAGAATCGACCAAAAGCAGGTCATATACACCGATGGTTCTAAGATCGAAGGGTCGACCGCTTGCGCCTTTGTTGCTGACAGAACAGCTCGCGCCTTCAAACTAAACGCCTTATCCGGAATTTTCTCCGCCGAGCTGTTTGCGACCTCAGCCACTCTATATCGCTCAATGTCCTCTGAGGCCAAACACATCGTTATATGCACTGACTCAAGGAGCGCGGTGTCTGGTACCAGAAATATATTTAGCAATAACCCAGGAGTGGTTAAGTTACTGCATAACACAACGATGCTACACGAGCTGGGCAAGTCGGTGCTGCTAATCTGGGTGCCGGGGTACCGTGGGGTCCCCGGTAACGAGAGGGCTGATAGAGAAGCCAATCTCGGCCATTCCTTGGCGTCTGCAACACCAATTCCTCTCACTCCAAACGAAATTGCTGCACCTCTAATTGAAGACATCAACAAGAGCTGGAAGGACTTGTGGGAGGAGTCCGATTGCAGCAAGTTGAAGTTGGTGAAGAAGGACCTTGCGGCCTGGGAGTCTTCATCGAGACACCATCGTGGGGAGGAGGTGCTGATTTGCAGGCTCCGGCATGGCCACACTAGGCTGACACATCTCCATCTAATTAAAGGTAGGAACACTCCCTCCTGTGCAGTCAGGCACATTTTTGAAGAGTGCAGGAAATACAGAGGCATCCTGGCTGACCTCGGTATTCCAAGGAACCTCGGCGACGCCCTAGCAAACAGTAGAGCGGCCACTGACAGGGTAATAAGGTTTCTCCATTTAACGGGCCTTTCCAGCCACATATAGCTAAGGTTTCTTCTTTTTCAAAGTTATTGCAAGGGTTTTAGTTAATGCTTATTGTATATAGGTTTTAAGCTTGATGTTAATTTTTATGGATCTAATTTTTATATTTATTTTAATTGCTCGAACCTTGTTGTTATTTTAATGGTTATTTTAATAAGCTTTATGTTAGATGTTTATCTTCTTTTCTTCTTTGGATTTAATTTTAATATTTATTTGTATAGCTTTAACCTTGTTGCTATTTTAATGGTAGTATTTATAATGCTCTTTTAACAATTTATAGTTCTAATGTTTACTTTAAGGGATCTAATTTTAATATATATATAGTTTTTTTTTGTTTTTTTTTTGTTTTTTTTTAAAAAACTGTCATTAATGGCTGTGTTTCTCGTGATGAGATTTAAGTCTAATGCTGTCATTTAATAGTTAATTAGAGATGTAGTCCATAAGTTTAATGTAATTGGTAATAACATAACTCTTCTTCTTAGTGTTTATCAATGAGTCGAAATGGTTTCTGAGATACCGGCGAGTAGGTGTAAATGCATATGACCGAAACCCCCCCCCCTTACCAAAAGAAAAAAAAAGAAAAAAAAGAAGGAAAGGGGAAGAAAAAAAAAGATAAAAAAAAGAGGGGGTTGGGAAAAAAAAATATATATATATATATATATATATATATATATATATATATATAATGTTAAAAATAATGTAAAAAAAAATATATGCATATTAATACATAATAAAAGTCGGTCTAGCATGCGTGTGCCTGGGACTTCCCATGACTGGGGAAATCAAATACAGTATGAAGAGTGTTGGGCATTGATAACCATGAAGTTTTTTGCCCAAAACAAACAAACAAACAAACATTGAGCCAATAATAAGTGAACGACCTTTCTTCTCAACCTGGAAACCGTCTAAAATTCAATTTGATTCCAGCCTACATTCCGACAAGAAGAAAAAAATTGTTACCACCAGCTTTAAAGTATGAATTTTTGAATTAAAGAAAAAATGTATGAGTAACGTCTGGGTTTTCACAGATGCTTCCAAAGTTGAGAAGTCATCTTGTGGAAGCTTGTGGGCTATTGGGAACATAGCGTTGATAAGCTCTGTAAATTCAACTTTTACCGCTGAGTTGATGGCTAAAAGCCAAGCTATAAACGATATAGAAGGGATACGACAAGATTCGTTCGTAATCGCTACGGACACATACAGCTCACTTCAAAGTCTTGCGAACCCAAAGTCAGGATGTCACCTCTCAGAGCTAGTAAAAGGTCAAATATGAAGCTCACAAAAAACCATATCACTCGTTTGGGTTCCCTCACATTTTGGGTTGGAAGGTAATAAAATCTCGGACTTGGAAGATCGTAGTGCTCGAGAAGATGGAACTAGAGTAACCTTTATCTACCCAGATGATTGGAAACTCTCGTTTCCAAAGTTCATATTTCAAAGGCAGAAGTTAGACTGGTCGGAAAAACATGACAATAAACTGCGGCAAATCAAAGAAATTACTGAGTTGGAATACTGCAAGTTAGAAAAATCCGAAAAGAGGAGGTTGATCTTGCCCGTGTCCGAATCGGGTACACACAATTAACACATTGTTATTTATTGAAAGGCTTATTCCCACCAACCTGCGATTATTGTAATGTACATCTTACTGTCTCAAATCTTCTCCTTAATTGTCAAAAATACGATCTTCCAAGAAGAGCTTTGAACTTTAAACCAAACTTAAGAGAACTCCTTACAGACGATGAAGAAGACAAAGAAGCTTTTTGCATTTTTAACTGAAACATGTTTGTTCCAAGAAATATATATCCATCTACCGCTAATGAAAATAGTAGATGCAGTATATTGTAATAAAATAAAAAATAAATATTATATTTCTGGCCTTATGGCTCACTAATACATTCATAAAAATAAATGGTCAGTGTATAAATCGGCTGGTTATTATATATACAGACAACTATTATTCTATCGACTTCAGCTCTGCGATCAGTTTCTTCCTAGCTGACAAAACTCTTTCCCATTTCCATTACGGTTTTTTTCCTTTTTGCACATTATACGGTTAAATAGATTAATTGTACAAGAAACAATGCTTACTAGATGAAGTGGTTATTCTTTGTCAGCCAGTTTTCCAATTTTAAATGGGAGATAAAATTAAAATGAATTAATTGGCCAAATTGAAGAATTCACAAACAAAAGGAGTCATTGACCTGCCTTCAAACAAAGAAGCCCAAATTAACGAAAATGGATCCAATCTCTGAAAAGGAGCTGATAAAAAAGGAAGTAAGTGGTGGCAACTCCGGATGATGGATCGCCAATATAATGAGGTTCGTTGCCGCAAGTTGAGGAAGCAATATTGAGGATTTGAGGAGGCATAGTAATGGTTACAAGGAGCATTTATTTTATTTAAGGATGCACAATCATTTGGTAATTTGTCAACAATAGCTAATCTCGACAATTTGGCGTTCAGGTTAGCCGGGAAACAATCTAGCGTGGCGAGTTCGATTCCCGCCTGGGCAATAGAAATTAATTTAGTGACGAACTCATTAAGTAAAATCCTTAGTCCCACCCTGACTAGAAAAGGGTGCTAATCTGAAGACAACCCGTCCCAATTAGACACAGTAAAAAAAATTGGCGTTAATAAGTAAATAATAACATTGTTGACAAATTTCCCCAATATTAGGAGTGGTTATCATTAGTTGTTTATTCTCTTGCTGTGTTTTAATGTTAGAATGTCTTCGGAGAATAATTTTAAAATTCTGAATTGTAAATGCCCCCGAAGACCAAACATTTAACAGAATAATAAAGAGGGTGGGGAGTTGTAAGGGAGCCCTGAAATTAAAAATAGTGATATTACGTTTTCTATTGGTTTTTTGGCAAATATTTACATGACAAAAGTTGTTTGTTTGTTTATTTAGAGTAACTTTTGTTTATTCACTTTTGTCGTATACGAAGCATAAACGAGATATACACTGAAAACTAAAACGGAAGCCGACAATTATATTTGGCACTAACGATTGAACGGAACTTAACAAAACTCGGCATGTGAATTAGCATTAATTCTTAAACGATTATAAGCTATACTCATTTTTTTAGGTTCAAACGGGAAGGGGGGGGGTGTTATAAGAGAAGCCTGAAAAACAAATTCGGGATATTACATTTTCTGTTCGGTATTGAGTCACTGTTGGTCTTTGTACCGTATCAAGAGAAAGGAAGTTTAACTCAAACATAGTTTGGCGGACAGAATACTTTCTATGATTATGAATTATAAATATATACACATCCGTCCCAGTGTTTAGGGATTATGGCCGACGTTGCTGTGGATTTTTTAATAATAAAACTAATTTTTTATTTTAGGACTTCACTGTCCTCCATATTGTCATATTTCCCGTCTCCTGTGCATTATGCATAGCTTTGAATTATTAAGGTCAAAATATTAACATAGATTAGAATTAGTTTTTCCAAGTGAGGTACCTGGTAGTTCATATTGGAAAGAGTTGTTGAGCATATCAATATTATACGCAAATTATTTCCTTCATACAATGTTCCCGAAAAAATGTAAAAAAACAAAAGTTACTCTAAATAACAAAGTAAACAACTTTTGTTATTTGCACGTTTGTCGAAAAAACAAATAGACAACGAAATATTGCGAATTTTTATTTCATGACTCCCTTACAACCCCCACTCCTCCCCATCCCTAGAAAAGTTGATATGGCCTATGATAATTAAGTCGTTAGTGCTAATACACATACCGAGTTTAATTTAGTTCAGTTCAGTCTTTTGTGCCAAATAATATTGTTGACTCCCGCTATAATTTTTAGCGTATAACGCATTTACACTTCGGTATACGACGAAAGTGTATTTAACAAGTGTTACTCTAAACAACAAAATAAACAACTTTTGTTATGTGCATATTTGCCAAAAAACCAATAGGAAACGAAATATCGCTATTTTTAATTTCAGGCCTCCCTTATAACCCCCACTCCTGTTCGTCTCAGAGAAAATTAATATAGCCTAAAGTCTAAGTTGGGTTAGTAGTAATATACATACCAAGTTTCATAAAATTCGGTTCAGCCGTTTATGCGTGAAAAGGTAACAAACAAAAAAACACACACCAAAGAAACAAAATACAGTTATGGTGTCTATGACATGTGAAACGAAAAGTTATTTCGAGAAAAAAAATCAATGTACAGACAGAGGTTACAATTTATATATATATATATATATATATATATATATATATATATATATATACTAGCTCAGATACCCGGCTTCGCTCGGGAATTCCTTTGAGGCTGAATGGTGATGGTATATTTTTTGCAAGGCTTTACTTTGCACAATATTTTGACATTTACCCGTTCCAGTGTTTAGGGTTAATACCCGTTGTTGGCATTTGTTAATAATAAAATTATTTTTTTATGTAGTTCATATTGAAAAGAAGAGTTGAGCAAATTTCTCTAAATAACAAAATAAGCAACTTTTGTTATGTGCATATTTGCCGAACCCCAATAGGAAATCATTATTATTAATTTCAGGCCTCCCTTAAAACCCCCACTCCTGCCCGTCCCTAGAAATGTTAGTATGGCTTATTATAAGGAAGGCGTTAGTGCTAATACAGTTTAGTTTATATAGTTTATACCGTATAACTCATTTATGCTTAGCTATACGGCAAAAGTGAATATAACAAAAGTTACTTTAAATAACAAACTAAACAACTTTAGTCATGTGAATATTTGCAGAAAAACCAAAAGAAAACAAAATACCGCTATTTTTAATTTCAGGCCTCCCTTACAACCCCCACTCCTGCCCGTCCCTAGAAATGTTAGTATAGCTTATTATAATGAAGGCGTAAGTACTAATTCACATATCGAGTTTGGTTTAATTCGGTTGAGTCTTAAGTGCGAAATAAAATTGTGGACTCACGCTATAGTTTATAGCATATAACTCATTTATGCTTCCGTATACGGCAAAAGTGCATATAACAAAAGTTACTCTAAATAACAAAATAAACAACTTTTGTTATATGCATATTTGCTGAAAAAGCAATAGGAAATGAAATATCGCTATTTTTAATTTTAGGCCTCCCTTATAACCCCCACTCCTGTTCGTCTCAGAGAATATTAATATAGCCTAAAGTCTAAGTTGGGCTAGTAGTAATATACATACCAAGTTTCATAAAATTCGGTTCAGCCGTTTATGCGTGAAAAGGTAACAAACAAACAAACAAACAAATAAACAAACAAACAAATAAACAAACAAACAAACAAACAGACACCAAAGAAACAAAATGCAGTTATGGTGTCTATGACATGTGAAACGAAAAGTTATCGTGAAATTTCGCGAAAAAAATCAATGTACAGACAGAGGTTACAATTTTATATATATATAGATATAAACTATATGCACAGGCGACGGAAAATATAAAAATATTGTGGACAGTGAAGGCTTACTTAATAAATAATGTTATTATAAACAAATCCACAGCAAAGACGGGTATACATCGGGATATGTTAAAATATTGTCGAAAATAAAGGCTTGCCCAAAAAATACTATCATCATTAAACCTCGAATGAATTCCCCAGCGAAGCCGGGTACATTAGCTAGTGTATATATATATATATATATATATATATATATATATATATAAACAATTTATGAAAAACTACTGGTCAAATTTTAAGGTTAAGGACTGAAATCGGTCTTGGTGGAAATGGGCTTGGAGGAGAAATAATTGAAAATTCGAAATATCTCGGTCACTGTGAGTCAGATGGTAGAATTTTATTTAGCCAATGTCGATGAAATATCAATTTTCTTCAACAATTGTCATATAGACGTTTTCTATGGCTCAAATATGAAAGGAGTGATATACACACAAATATTTCTGTTTTTTCTTTTTTTCAGCATTTTGTAAACACCTATTTCTACTTATCAAATTTGCAATTTAGGTGCCTCTTTCACTAAACATTTCAATTCGGAATAAAATTATAATGCCTTTTTACATCGGCTTAATACTGCGGGAGAAATAGAGATTTGATGGTGAGACGCGATCATGAGAGTATCATATTCCAATGTGTTGGAAATCTGCTTAGTTTACGAAAGACCTCCTTGACGGTATTTTTTTCATTAAAACGTTTTTTTTTCTCACATATTGTGACTTTATTTCAAATGCTGCTTGCCGGATTATATTATTATTATTATTATTTATTAACGTCCAATTTTTACAACTAAGGCTAATTGGGACGTGTTATCTAAAGGTTACCTCCCTTTTCTAGCCAGGGTGGGATTTAGGATGTTATTTAATGAATTCCGCCACTAAATAATTTCCTTTTCCCAGGCGGGAATCGAATCGCCACTCTAGTTTTACCATTGCCGGATCATAGTCTATCGCTTTATAAATGGCAGATCATGGTGCAATAAATTAAAGATTCGTTTTACCAATTTATTTCACAACATATGTACTAAATCATGGAAATAAACTGAGGTATTTTTCATGAGTTTAAATAGAGAGAATAACAATCTCAGAAAGGAAAATTTGAATTAAATGAATGTTGAAAACGTTAAATAACACTGGATGTCTGCTACGGACAGATTTAACCTAAAGGCCAGTCTGCTGTTTATATAACTCCAAGGAATATATTTTAATTTTACCTTCTCAAAGTACTATACGAAATTGCCTCCCATGTTTAATTTACTTGGGTAAGTCATCTCAACTGTTCCATTCAGGTAAGTTGACCTAATCAGTCAAGTATTTTTACCACACAATGAGGATAAGGTATGTTGAGGCCTTGGTATGTGTTACTGTAGGATTAAAGGAATATCTAGCCAAGTCCTAGGTAAAAGAGGTTTTCACCCTTCTCCGTTACGAAAATAATGATTAAAGAAAATAAGAAAACCCAAGTAGATAAATTTAGAACTAAACCTAATATAAGCTACATATTGTAACCCCAGAAGGTTCAAGGGAACATTTCCGGTTTTGGGAATGCAATATTAGATGAAATATTTGTATGGGATAACAGTATACCCGTCAGAAGTTAAGCCCATTCTCCAATTTCAATGGCGCAGATAATAATCACTGAAATCGAAGATGTGGCTCTACGCTTGCCTAATATCTAGTCACTAGCACAGTCTACCCCTTCATTGACGTAGATGCCGTTTCTCTAATCTGATTAGCGCAGATATACATCTTCATATTCGCCGATATGGCTCTACACTTGCCTAATATCTAGTCACTAGCACAGTCTAACCCTTCATTGACGTAGATGCCGTTTCTCTAATCTGATTAGCGCAGATATACATCTTCATATTCGCCGATATGGCTCTACACTTGCCTAATATCTAGTCACTAGCACAGTCTACCCCTTCATTGACGTAGATGCCGTTTCTCTAATCTGATTAGCGCAGATATACATCTTCATATTCGCCGATATGGCTCTACACTTGCCTAATATCTAGTCACTAGCACAGTCTAACCCTTCATTGACGTAGATGCCGTTTCTCTAATCTGATTAGCGCAGATATACATCTTCATATTCGCCGATATGGCTCTACACTTGCCTAATATCTAGTCACTAGCACAGTCTACCCCTTCATTGACGTAGATGCCGTTTCTCTAATCTGATTAGCGCAGATATACATCTTCATATTCGCCGATATGGCTCTACACTTGCCTAATATCTAGTCACTAGCACAGTCTAACCCTTCATTGACGTAGATGCCGTTTCTCTAATCTGATTAGCGCAGATATACATCTTCATATTCGCCGATATGGCTCTACACTTGCCTAATATCTAGTCACTAGCACAGTCTACCCCTTCATTGACGTAGATGCCGTTTCTCTAATCTGATTAGCGCAGATATACATCTTCATATTCGCCGATATGGTTCTACACTTGCCTAATATCTTGTCACTAGCACAGTCTAACCCTTCATTGGCGTAGATGCCGTTTCTCTAATCTGATTAGCCCAGATATACATCTTCATATTCGCCGATATGGCTCTACACCTGCCTAATATCTAGTCACTAGCACAGTCTACCCCTTCATTGGCGTAGATGCCGTTTCTCTAATCTGATTAGCGCAGATATACATCTTCATATTCGCCGATATGGCTCTACACTTGCCTAATATCTAGTCACTAGCACAGTCTACCCCTTCATTGACGTAGATGCCGTTTCTCTAATCTGATTAGCGCAGATATACATCTTCATATTCGCCGATATGGCTCTACACTTGCCTAATATCTAGTCACTAGCACAGTCTACCCCTTCATTGACGTAGATGCCGTTTCTCTAATCTGATTAGCGCAGATATACATCTTCATATTCGCCGATATGGCTCTACACTTGCCTAATATCTAGTCACTAGCACAGTCTAACCCTTCATTGACGTAGATGCCGTTTCTCTAATCTGATTAGCGCAGATATACATCTTCATATTCGCCGATATGGCTCTACACTTGCCTAATATCTAGTCACTAGCACAGTCTAACCCTTCATTGACGTAGATGCCGTTTCTCTAATCTGATTAGCGCAGATATACATCTTCATATTCGCCGATATGGCTCTACACTTGCCTAATATCTAGTCACTAGCACAGTCTAACCCTTCATTGACGTAGATGCCGTTTCTCTAATCTGATTAGCGCAGATATACATCTTCATATTCGCCGATATGGCTCTACACTTGCCTAATATCTAGTCACTAGCACAGTCTAACCCTTCATTGACGTAGATGCCGTTTCTCTAATCTGATTAGCGCAGATATACATCTTCATATTCGCCGATATGGCTCTACACTTGCCTAATATCTAGTCACTAGCACAGTCTAACCCTTCATTGACGTAGATGCCGTTTCTCTAATCTGATTAGCGCAGATATACATCTTCATATTCGCCGATATGGCTCTACACTTGCCTAATATCTAGTCACTAGCACAGTCTAACCCGTCATTGACGTAGATGCCGTTTCTCTAATCTGATTAGCGCAGATATACATCTTCATATTCGCCGATATGGCTCTACACTTGCCTAATATCTAGTCACTAGCACAGTCTAACCCTTCATTGACGTAGATGCCGTTTCTCTAATCTGATTAGCGCAGATATACATCTTCATATTCGCCGATATGGCTCTACACTTGCCTAATATCTAGTCACTAGCACAGTCTAACCCTTCATTGTCGTAGATGCCGTTTCTCTAATCTGATTAGCGCAGATATACATCTTCATATTCGCCGATATGGCTCTACACTTGCCTAATATCTAGTCACTAGCACAGTCTAACCCTTCATTGACGTAGATGCCGTTTCTCTAATCTGATTAGCGCAGATATACATCTTCATATTCGCCGATATGGCTCTACACTTGCCTAATATCTAGTCACTAGCACAGTCTAACCCTTCATTGACGTAGATGCCGTTTCTCTAATCTGATTAGCGCAGATATACATCTTCATATTCGCCGATATGGCTCTACACTTCCCTAATATCTAGTCACTAGCACAGTCTAACCCTTCATTGACGTAGATGCCGTTTCTCTAATCTGATTAGCGCAGATATACATCTTCATATTCGCCGATATGGCTCTACACTTGCCTAATATCTAGTCACTAGCACAGTCTAACCCTTCATTGACGTAGATGCCGTTTCTCTAATCTGATTAGCGCAGATATACATCTTCATATTCGCCGATATGGCTCTACACTTGCCTAATATCTAGTCACTAGCACAGTCTAACCCTTCATTGACGTAGATGCCGTTTCTCTAATCTGATTAGCGCAGATATACATCTTCATATTCGCCGATATGGCTCTACACTTGCCTAATATCTAGTCACTAGCACAGTCTAACCCTTCATTGACGTAGATGCCGTTTCTCTAATCTGATTAGCGCAGATATACATCTTCATATTCGCCGATATGGCTCTACACTTGCCTAATATCTAGTCACTAGCACAGTCTACCCCTTCATTGACGTAGATGCCGTTTCTCTAATCTGATTAGCGCAGATATACATCTTCATATTCGCCGATATGGCTCTACACTTGCCTAATATCTAGTCACTAGCACAGTCTAACCCTTCATTGACGTAGATGCCGTTTCTCTAATCTGATTAGCGCAGATATACATCTTCATATTCGCCGATAGGGCTCTACACTTGCCTAATATCTAGTCACTAGCACAGTCTAACCCTTCATTGACGTAGATGCCGTTTCTCTAATCTGATTAGCGCAGATATACATCTTCATATTCGCCGATATGGCTCTACACTTGCCTAATATCTAGTCACTAGCACAGTCTAACCCTTCATTGACGTAGATGCCGTTTCTCTAATCTGATTAGCGCAGATATACATCTTCATATTCGCCGATATGGCTCTACACTTGCCTAATATCTAGTCACTAGCACAGTCTAACCCTTCATTGACGTAGATGCCGTTTCTCTAATCTGATTAGCGCAGATATACATCTTCATATTCGCCGATATGGCTCTACACTTGCCTAATATCTAGTCACTATCACAGTCAACACCTTCATTTACTTTGCTGCCGTTACTCTATTCTTATTAGACCATATTTACATCTTCATATTCGCCGATATGGCTCTACACTTGCCTAATATCTAGTCACTAGCACAGTCTAACCCTTCATTGACGTAGCTGCCGTTTCTCTAATCTGATTAGCGCAGATATACATCTTCATATTCGCCGATATGGCTCTACACCTGCCTAATATCTAGTCACTAGCACAGTCTAACCCTTCATTGACGTAGATGCCGTTTCTCTAATCTGATTAGCGCAGATATACATCTTCATATTCGCCGATATGGCTCTACACTTGCCTAATATCTAGTCACTAGCACAGTCTAACCCTTCATTGACGTAGATGCCGTTTCTCTAATCTGATTAGCGCAGATATACATCTTCATATTCGCCGATATGGCTCTACACTTGCCTAATATCTAGTCACTAGCACAGTCTAACCCTTCATTGACGTAGATGCCGTTTCTCTAATCTGATTAGCGCAGATATACATCTTCATATTCGCCGATATGGCTCTACACTTGCCTAATATCTAGTCACTAGCACAGTCTAACCCCTCATTGATGTAGATGCCGTTTCTCTAATCTGATTAGCGCAGATATACATCTTCATATTCGCCGATATGGCTCTACACTTGCCTAATATCTAGTCACTAGCACAGTCTAACCCTTCATTGACGTAGATGCCGTTTCTCTAATCTGATTAGCGCAGATATACATCTTCATATTCGCCGATATGGCTCTACACTTGCCTAATATCTAGTCACTAGCACAGTTTAACCCCTCATTGACGTAGATGCCCATTCTCTAATCTGATTAGCGCAGATATACATCTTCATATTCGCCGATATGGCTCTACACTTGCCTAATATCTAGTCACTAGCACAGTCTAACCCTTCATTGACGTAGATGCCGTTTCTCTAATCTGATTAGCGCAGATATACATCTTCATATTCGCCGATATGGCTCTACACTTGCCTAATATCTAGTCACTAGCACAGTCTACCCCTTCATTGACGTAGATGCCGTTTCTCTAATCTGATTAGCGCAGATATACATCTTCATATTCGCCGATATGGCTCTACACTTGCCTAATATCTAGTCACTAGCACAGTTTAACCCCTCATTGACGTAGATGCCCATTCTCTAATCTGATTAGCGCAGATATACATCTTCATATTCGCCGATATGGCTCTACACTTGCCTAATATCTAGTCACTAGCACAGTCTACCCCGTCATTGACGTAGATGCCGTTTCTCTAATCTGATTAGCGCAGATATACATCTTCATATTCGCCGATATGGCTCTACACTTGCCTAATATCTAGTCACTAGCACAGTCTAACCCTTCATTGACGTAGATGCCGTTTCTCTAATCTGATTAGCGCAGATATACATCTTCATATTCGCCGATATGGCTCTACACTTGCCTAATATCTAGTCACTAGCACAGTCTAACCCTTCATTGACGTAGATGCCGTTTCTCTAATCTGATTAGCGCAGATATACATCTTCATATTCGCCGATATGGCTCTACACTTGCCTAATATCTAGTCACTAGCACAGTCTAACCCTTCATTGACGTAGATGCCGTTTCTCTAATCTGATTAGCGCAGATATACATCTTCATATTCGCCGATATGGCTCTACACTTGCCTAATATCTAGTCACTAGCACAGTCTAACCCTTCATTGACGTAGATGCCGTTTCTCTAATCTGATTAGCGCAGATATACATCTTCATATTCGCCGATATGGCTCTACACCTGCCTAATATCTAGTCACTAGCACAATTTAATCCTTCATTGGCTTAGATGCCGTTTCTCTAATCTGATTAGCGCAGATATACATCTTCATATTCGCCGATATGGCTCTACACTTGCCTAATATCTAGTCACTAGCACAGTCTAACCCTTCATTGACGTAGATGCCGTTTCTCTAATCTGATTAGCGCAGATATACATCTTCATATTCGCCGATATGGCTCTACACTTGCCTAATATCTAGTCACTAGCACAGTCTACCCCTTCATTGACGTAGATGCCGTTTCTCTAATCTGATTAGCGCAGATATACATCTTCATATTCGCCGATATGGCTCTACACTTGCCTAATATCTAGTCACTAGCACAGTCTACCCCTTCATTGACGTGGATGCCGTTTCTCTAATCTGATTAGCGCAGATATACATCTTCATATTCGCCGATATGGCTCTACACTTGCCTAATATCTAGTCACTAGCACAGTCTACCCCTTCATTGACGTAGATGCCGTTTCTCTAATCTGATTAGCGCAGATATACATCTTCATATTCGCCGATATGGCTCTACACTTGCCTAATATCTAGTCACTAGCACAGTTTAACCCCTCATTGACGTAGATGCCCATTCTCTAATCTGATTAGCGCAGATATACATCTTCATATTCGCCGATATGGCTCTACACTTGCCTAATATCTAGTCACTAGCACAGTCTACCCCTTCATTGACGTGGCTCTACACCTGCATAATATCTTGTCACTAGCACAGTCTAACCCTTCATTGTTCTTGATGTCAATTCTCTAATCTCATTAGCGCATACAAACGTCCCTAAATTAGGTGGAGATTAATAGTGCTAGTGCACTAGTAATTATAGTTAAGTGAATTGCCCATAAATGTCAATACCGGGCATGAGTAAGGCCTTGTTTATGCTTTGAAAGACTCTTATGTATTTAAAATTGTGAACGTGCTGAGTTCTTTCGGAAGAGCTTGGAGCGTGTTTGCGACACTACCATAAAAATTATATTTTAGCATGCTTTAGGAGTTTTGAGCTGGGTCACTAACAATTCCCGTCATAGCAAAAAAAATGTGGCATATACCATTCAGATCTAGTGACAGCCTCTAAGAATTTCTTAAACATACCATACATACATTAATGGCTGACCAATTCCCAAGCTCGGAACAAGAGATCTAATAGGATTTGTAAGTACTTTTGGCAGAAGCATTCAAGTGATGGGATGTGTGCATTCGTACTCGAGGAATAGGATGTGTATGCGAAACACATGCCAAAAGGGAGATGTAACGAAGAAATTCATCCCAGTGTTAATGTTTGGACATCCCTGATGACTGGACGGCCCAGATCATGAGAGGCCACAGAGACTTAGGCTCATATTTGTACAATTATAAAACGTCCGCCACTCAGGGGCTGCGTAAACTAAGCAAATTTCCCACGTGAAATTATACAATAGATAAATCTCCATACGAGAGCTGAACAGTTACGGAAACGGCCGAACTAGCTTTCAGGGGGTACTCACTCATCTGTTATCGGTCCATATTTAATAAAAATGCAAATCTCTCGGTCAATATTCAAGATAGAGAATAAATGAATAGAACAAATCTTATAGTAAATTTAATTTGCAATATGATTGGTTTTATACAATCTTTTGATCCGACGTGTGGTAACGGAGATATTTTGAATTTCCAAAAATCCCCCTCTAAACCCCCACCCCCCACTAATCCGATCTCAGCCATTAACGAACTTGATCTGTCTTTTTGCATAAAACATTTAAATATGGAGTTTGGTAACGATCAAACAAAAATTGCGACCGCTAGAGCGTTAACAGACAAATATATATATATACTATCTCGGATACCCGGCTTTGCCCGGGAATTCATTTGAGGCTGGATGGTGATGGTATTTTTTTGGCAAGACTTTACATTTACCCTTCCCAGTGTTTAGGGTTAATGCCCGTTGTTTCTGTGGATTTGTTAATAATAAAATTAATTTTTTATGTAAGACTTCACATTCCTCCATAATGTCATATTTCCCGTTTCCTATGCATTATGCATAGATTTAAATTATTAGGACAAAATATTATAATAATATATTATAATTTGAATTAATTTTTCCAGGTGAGGTACCTGATAGTTCCTTTTGAAAAGAATTGTTGGGCAAATTTCTCTAAATAACAAAATAAACAACTTTTGTTATGTGCATATTTGCTGAAACCCCAATAGGAGGGGAAGTATCACTATTTTTAATTTCAGGCCTCCCTTATAACCCCCACTCCTGCCCATCCCTAGAAATGTTAGTATGGCTTATTATAAGGAAGGCGTTAGTGCTAATACACATACCGAAAGTTTTTTTTAGTTCGGTTGAGTTTTTTGTGCCAAATAAAATTGTTGACTCCCGCTATAATTTTTAGCGTATAACGTCTTTATACTTCGATATACGACGATAGTGTATATAACAAGAGTTTCTCTAAATAACAAAATAAACAACTTTTGTTATGTGGATAATTGCTGAAAATGCATTAGGAAACGAAATATTGCTATTTTTAATTTCAGCCCTCCCTTATAACCCCCACTCCTGTTTGTCTCAGAGAATATTAACATAGCCTAATGTCTAAATTGGGTTAGTAGTAATATACATTCCAAGTTTTATAAAATTCGCTTCAGCCGTTTATGCGTGATAAGGTAACAAACAAACAAATAAACAGACACCAAAGAAACAAAATGCAGTTATGGTGTCTATGACATGTGAAACGAAAAGTTATCGTGAAATTTCGTGAATAAAAATCAATGTACAGACAGAGGTTACAATTTTATTTATATATATATACTAGCTCAGATAACCGGCTTCGCCCGGGAATTTATTTGAGGCTGAATGGTGGTGGTATTTTTTTGGCAAGGCTTTACTTTGCACAATATTTTGACATATACCCGTCCCAGTGTTTAGGGTTAATACCCGTTGTTGGCATTTGTTAATAATAAAATTAATTTTTTATGTAAGTCTTCACTGTCCACCAAACTGTCATATTTCCCGTCTCCTGTGCATTATGCATAGATTTCAGCTATTAAGGACAACATATTAACATTGATTTGAATTAATTTTTCCAGCTGAGGTACCTGATAGGTCAAATAGGAATGAATTGTTGAGCATATCAATATTTTTACGCAAATTACTTGCTCCACATATTGTTCCTGGAGAAATGTATAAAAAAAAAAAAGTTAATCTAAATAACAAAGTAAACAACTTTTGTTATGTGCACGTTTGACGAAAAATAAATAGACAACGAAATATCGCGAATTTTTATTTCAGGCCTCCCTTATAAGCCCCACTCCCGTTCTAACCTAAACATTTTAATATAGCTTATAATCATGGAAGTATTAATGCTAATTGACATACCGAGTTTTGTTAAGTTCGGTTCAATCGTTAGCGCCCAATAAAATAGTTGACTCCCGCTTTAGTTTATAGTGTATATCTCGTTTATACATTGTTAAAAGACAAAAATGAATATCACAAAAGCTAAGGTACCCGGCGATGCCCGGGAAATCATTCTCGACTGGTATTTTGATAGTAAGACTTCAATTTGTACAATTACACTTCCCTCCATGACGTAATGATTTTCCGAAATAGCCAACCCTGAAGGGTAACTTTTGGGGATTAATAGAATAGAAATTTTATTTTTGAAGGATAAATGAAAATGTGTTCCTAATCTATCCCTCTACACTTTTTGACTCACCGTTTTTCAATAGTTCAAACCATAATTATGGGTAGCATTTATTAGAATTAAATATCATCTATAATGAACATATATCCTTTCAAAAGCCAATCCGAGCTCACATAGTATAGGCAAAGTTTTGCACGTAAGATTATATTTGTAATAGTGAATCTCACTGGAAATCGCTTCCAGTAATGCCAGACGGGAAATAAGTAAACTCAATTAACTGGTAAGGATCCCGTCATCTTCCGCTCCCGCATGAGACTTCTCAACATTCTTCTACTTATATTATTGATGCAAAACATTATTTTATAATTTATCTACCGGATGGAATTAAATAATAGTGGTACCCTGAAAATATCATATCGAGTTTAAACGCATATTGTTTTTTGTCATGATGACATTACCATTAACGTTTAATTGTTATTATATTACATATTTGTTTCAATAACATCGAGGTACATTATACAAATTAAATAATGGAAATGCTCTTATAGTTTATATTTCTATTGGAAATATAACAAATAGAATATTTGCCGAAAAACAAATAGAAAATAGAAAAAGCGAGTTTTTCATTTCAGCCTCTCTTATAATCCCCACTCCCCTTTGAACCTAAAATTTTTAATATAGCTTATAATCATGGAAGAACTATTGCTAATTCACACACCGAGGTTTGCTAAGTTCGGTTCAATCGTTAGTGCCCAACAAAATTGTTGGCTCCCGCTTTAGATTTTCGTGTATATCTTTATACTTTTCTATACGACAAAAGTGAATATGACGAAAGTTACTTAAAATAACAAAATAAACAACTTTTGTCATGTGCATGTTTGTCGAAAAACCAATAAGAAACGAAATATCACTACTGTTAATTTCAGGCCTCCCTTACAATCCCCACTCCTGCTCGTCCCTAGGAATGTTGGTATGGCTTATGATAATTAAGACGTCAACACTAATAAACATACCGAGTTTTATTTAGTTCGGTTGAGTCTTTTGAGCCCAATAAAATTAATGACTCCCACTATAGTTTTAACTCATTTATACTTCGGTAAACGACAAAAGTGTATATAACAAAAGTTACTCTAAATACCTGCCGAAAAACCAATAGGATAACGAAATATCGCTATTTTTAATTTCAGGCCTCCCTTATAACCCCCACTCCTGTTTGTCTTAGAGAATATTAATATAGCCTAAAGTCTAAGTTGGGCTAGTAGTAATATACATACCAAGTTTCATAAAATTCGGTTCAGCCGTTTATGCGTGAAAAGGTAACAAACAAACATACACGGAAGAAACAAAATGCAGTTATGGTGTCTATGACATGTGAAACGAAAAGTTATCGTGAAATTTCGCGAAAAAATCAATGTACAGACAGAGGTTACAATTTTATATATATATATATATATATATAATTTTGAACAGGCCTCATTTTCGTCATCTCCTGGGTAGGATCGATGGACATTTGAAGGAATTTTTCGAAAATCGCATCATGACTACGACCTCAATAGTTGATTTCCCTTAAGGGAAATCTGCTAAAAAAGGAGATGTGCTGTATACTCAAGTTGTTCAGGAAACGAGACAGCTCTACAAGTGGTTAGCGAGTGCACAGTTCCTTACCCAGTAAGCCTGAAATCTATGACGAGTGGATATAAATACCAAATAGACGACAGTAATATCAGGAACACAGGATCAACCTCAATACCAGTTTTTCTTTGAGATAAATCTGCTGAAATCGTGGGAAATCTGCTTAGTTTACCCAGCTAATTGTGATTCGTTTTTCGTTGATTACTTCCATCGTTTCAAATAACTCCGCTAGTTACATTTTATGGTTGCCAGATTTTTTTTTGTTTATTGTATTTCCTTTCATCATTGAAATTCAGAGAGAGAAATTTGAGCGAATGGTCATTGAACAAATTGAAACCCTTGTGAATGATTACTCTGTTTGCCGGTATGTGTATATGAGGAAGAACGATTTAGGTTAAATAAAGTCGATAGGAGAGTTGTGGGATTGGAGTGAGTTAAATAGACGGGGCAATCAAGTAAATAGCAATTCTATCCGCTGCTCTGACTGCATTAACCTGAAATACAGCTGTGTAACCTACTTTCCTACAGCTCAATCAGCTGAGATACGCCTCTCTCCACGCACGGTCTACGGGAACTAACACTTTTGTTAAAGATTCTCTCCAATTTATATACTCTGTAGAATCATCACATAGATCTCCTACTGTATGTTGGAATATGTTATTCATTTGCTTGTTTGGGGCAAAAGACTCCAATTGTATTGTCCTGTTGTAACTGATTTCCCTTAAGAGAAATCAACTATAGTCGATGAACAACAACTATAGCTCCCATGAATATAATAGAACCAATCTTACATCAAATTTAATTGACTATAAATGTTCAATTTAAAATTGAAGCTGCAATAAACTATACCAGCCCCATCTGTTAGCAACTAGACCAACCAAGGATGTCCCCTGGAGAGTGCTGACCTCTGCAGCCTACTTTGTAAATACTACCTGAGAGGGCATCCTTGGGTCCAACGTGCAAGAGATAAGGAAGACAGGCTGAGACAGTAGAGTGAGTAGGACAGCAGAGAGGAGAGAGTAGAACCTCCCATGTGCATCAGCAGTGTTTTAGCTTTTTCTCACACCCATTCTTTAGAACTTCCAGCATGAGTGAGTAAAGGAAGGAGCATCCAGGGGGAGAACAGGATGGGGGGAGGGAGAGGGAGAACACCATAGCAGCATCCAGGACAGTATCACCATATCAACAGTATCCCTTGAAGTAATGTATATATGCAATAGCCCATCCCACAATATCTTGTAATTATTCAACATAGAAATACATAATTTGGTCCGATTCGGGCCGGATATCTTGTAATTATTCAATATACTATTAATGGTAATAACCGTTTTATAAATCATGGTCCTCCGGTATCAAATCACACATACAAAATTTACATGAACCAGCACCTCTCTCAAATTATTTACAAGCCGTTAGCGGGTAAGGCCGAAGGGCTTGTAAATACATAGTTTGGTCGATCCGGGCCGGATATAATTTGTTAACTCCCGGCAGAATAAATATCTTTATTTTATTGTCTAAATTTAAATTATTTCCACCATTCAACTATCACATGGCTCTAAATTTTATCAAATATGTTCAGAAATTTGATTTAACTTTGCTTTCATGATTCAAGCCTTATGCAAATTATTCAAGAAAATTTATGTTTTACTGATTCAGCTAAATTTAGTAAAATCATTAGAGTGTATTTCATATTTATTTAGGTGGACTATAACCAATGTATCTTATATTTCTAGTTTTATTCTTACCCATTGCTATCATTTACAGTTCTGTATTTAATATTTTAATTAAATAATTATTACAATATGAAACATATATTATTCATTAAGGTTAACTTTATTTATATTATACAGTGATCACTTGAATTCATTTAATCTATATCTCTCTTCTCAACATTGTTTACTTTATATATTATAAGCAATTAATAGTTTAAATTCCTTCAGTCTAAATTAGTGTTTCTATTTCTTTAAAGTAAGCAATTGTTTTATTTTCATTATAACTAAAGTGTATTATTGCAAGTTGATCTATCAAGGCTTGACCACATATTTGTTTTATCATTAACCAATTCTATGGCTTCAAAGTGGTTATTACAATATTCATTATTTGACATGTGTTAGTATTAAGACAAATTTATTAGCGTTACACAGAGACGCTGATTATTATTCAATTCATTCATGAATATTTTCCTAATATAGGTGTACACTATTAATTTATTCTCTTAACACAATTTATTTATTCATTAATATACTATTTATTCACTCTAAAGAGAACTGTACACTTATCACTTGTCTGGTGCAATATTTCTTGACAACTAATTACTTATGTTTACCTGCAAAGCTCTATTATCATTTCAATTTCATTATCTAGAGCCTAAATACACCAGCGATTTAAAGTCGGTCTAGATACATAAACAAGGCTTGGAATAAAAGTTGTTTATCATTTATTAATGATTCTTTATTTCACATATCAACAAGACACTATGTTAATTCTAATGATTTAAAACACTTTAAAACATATTCCCTTGCTGATTGCAAGCATTCATTCTTTATCACCACGTTCTAGCTACTAGTTGTAAACAAATGATATAACTTTTTCTATTGTAAGCCATAGAGCGTGGTACTCTTCGTTGGTTGGTCAACCCTTTGGTGACGTCACAGGCCAGCTGACAGTTCGAATTTAATTTCTTTCTTCGTTCTGAAGTGTTTTATTTCTCTTCATTTTCTTCACTTCTAATCATTGAAGTCTTGCTCTTGTTGATATAAATTCTTATCCTATTGCCTAATTCAATTTTTTGGTCCATTCCCTTGTCGGATTTATCCCGGAATTTTCATTAATTAGTTGTCTTTACCATTTAGCTTTCTCCTATTTATTTTGGATCTCAGAGTGTCTTTCTCTCTCGTTCTCTCCCCCACTTGGATGTTACTCATTTCATTGTATTATTTATCTTTACGATGACTAAAGACACCGATTCTACTCTTCCCCCCAAGGGAGCCCTTCCAACCGGAAGTGAAGGATCCAGCGCTGCGGATGCAGCTCGTGCTACCAAGCTGGAAAGGCGTATGCGTGGACTAAGAAGAAACATCGTTGACCAAGCCACCTTCGATCTGGACAACTTCACAGAAGACGATGCAAACATATTTGAAGTCAAAGTGTCCACTATTAAACGATATTGGGAGGAATTTCTAGCTGCCTGGAACCAGCGTGAGGAAATCCAGGTTTCTGGAAAGGATGACTTTCCTAACGACACTTGGTATGAATTGTATGATTTACTAGAAGGCGAGACCATCAGAGCGAGTGGCACCCTTTTGAGGTGAAGGGACGCTTGGACGCTAGGCGCACTCGTGCCAATCCTCATCAAGCTACCTTTTCAGGTCTCAACGCCAGCACTGCTTCTTTCAACAAGCCACAGTTGCCAAAGATTCGTAACCCTACATTTTCTGGTGATGTGCTGAAGTGGACGCATTTTCGTGACACTTTCCTTTCAATGATCCACAACGAGCCCTCTTTCTCAAACATACAAAGATTCCACTATCTCATTGGCGCTTTAGAGGGTGAAGCTGCGTCCCTTATTTCGAGATTCCCAGTCGAAGAACAGTCATATGAACAAGCTTGGGCAAAGGTTGTTGAGGCATGCGACAACCCACGTATCTTGGCAAGCCTCTTGATTCATAAGATTGTTGACCACGACACAAGGCCATTCAAGGATGAGATGCAGCGATACGAGGCATTTCTCACTGGTGTAGCGGTCAGTATTGACGCGCTTTGCGGATGTAACAAGCTTCTGAGTTCATCCTCGCCACTCTGGCCTTAAGAGCTCTAGATTATGAAACTAGACGACATTTCGAGTTATCATTGAGGCCAGGGCGAGAGTTTCCAACATCAAGTGACGTACTCGATTTCGTCCGCAAAAGAAAATCGGCATTGAATATGTCTCGAGGTGTAAGAGCGAATTCCCGTCCTCTTCAATCCAAACATCCCAATCACGGTTTCAAATCTGATGTCAAAGTCCATTCGGTTGCATTTCACTCTGCCAGTCAGCACAATCATCAAGCCAGAGCTGCTTCACCAAAAATCGGCAACTCCAGAAGTCCCAAGTGCAACCATTGCCAGAGACAACACCTCCTATCTCACTGTTCTGGCTTCTCTAATCTACCAGCATGCTAGTCCGTACTTGGAAGGTTTGCTGGAATTGCTTACGTAAAGGGCACAATGTTTCGTCCTGTTTCTCCAAATTCCGCTGCCGCCACGCTGATCCACCGTGATAATGGAGACAGTTCAAAGGCGAAAGAAGACTCAAGACCAGCTACTCCAACTGATTCTGAGACATTTATAGGTTTCGGCTCAACACCTGCTGCGTCTATCACATCCTACTGCATGGTCCTATTGGGTACGGTGCGTACCTTCATTAGGGATCATCGTGGGGCTTATTATCCAGCCCGCGGTCTACTAGACTCCGGCAGTCAACACCCCTTCCTCACCACGTCACTGGCCAAGAAACTTGGCACCAAGATTCATCCATTTAACGGATGCATCACGAGCTTGGCGGAGTCAACCATACCAAAATCACATCTCAAAGGACACATTGAGTGCAATCTCCGTCCGTGTATGAGTGACCAAGAGTACAGCCTGTCGGCTGTATAACCTCTTCTCTTCCGACACGCAATCTTCCACAATCAATGGTGAACCGTCTCAAGCACCATCCTCTTGCTGACCCACAGTTTGGAGAGTCTGGTCCGATTGACATATTAATTGGTGGTGACTTGTACCCCAAGATAATCACGGGAATTCCCTTTGAGTCAGGCGTTGACGAATTATTCTTGCAGCCGACCGTCTTCGGTCATGAGCTATAGTCGTTGTTCTCGTCTACAGGGAAATGAGCTATAGCCGTTGTTCTCGTCTACAGGGAAATGAGCTATAGTCGTTGTTCTCGTCTACAGGGAAATGAGCTATAGTCGTTGCTCTCGTCTACAGGGAAATGAGCTATAGTCGTTGTTCTCGTCTACAGGGAAATGAGCTATAGTCGTTGTTCTCGTCTACAGGGAAATGAGCTATAGTCGTTGTTCTTGTCTACAGGGAAATGAGCTATAGTCGTTGTTCTCATGGCGCGATATTGGAAAACTTTTCTCAAAAATCCATCGATGCTACCTAGTTGATGACGAAAATCAGATCCACTTAAAATTATATAACGGGTCCCGCAGAAAGGACGGAATAAACAATGCGGGGTCTACCCACTGGTCCAATTTCCGTCATCATTAAAATTGCGACCTCTAAAGATAACAGACAAGTGTATATATATACACATGCAGGGTCCGGCAGAACGGACTGACGGTTTTTAAAAAGTTATAAAACAGTTAATTTTTACTCAAAAACAAATTTATTGATGCAATAAGGTTCACAAGAAAATAGGATTTGAGACAGTCAAATGTGGAAAATAACCTCAGGCATGTGGTGGCCAAAATCGTTGATGCAGTGCTGGAGGCGTTCTTGGAAGTTCGCATAGCCTCTCTCCGACATTGCTCCCTCAACTTGTGCGACTTCCACGCGAATTTCGTCCTTCAATTCGTCCAGAGTTCGGGGCTTGTGTCCGTATACTCTAGCTATCCTGCTGGAATCACACACGTCGGGGTGGGACACAAGCCCCGAACTCTGGACGAAGTGAAGGACGAAATTCGCTTGGAAGTCGCCCAAGTTGAGGGAGCAATGTCGGAGAGAGTCTATGCGAACTTCCAAGAACGCCTCCAGCACTGCATCAACGATTTCGGCCACCACATGCCTGAGGTTATTTTCCACACTCGACTGTCTCAAATGCTATTTTGCTAATATACTCAGGATTGTTAACATAATTTATTGTAACCAGAATTTAGATCTTAAATGAGTGGTAGGTTGGCTAAACTGAGAATAGGGAAGAGGGTACTTACTCTATGGCACGTCTCTGCCTACTCACAACTCCTAATGATTATGAATACTTTAATTTTCTGAGTGTAAACATAACTTGGGGGATTTGTAGGGAGGAGATACTATTTTATTTTAAACAGGAGAAATTATACAACTTCCTTTTTATACACAGGATTGTGTTAGCCGTATTTTGGCGTGAATGTACATTTATAGTTAAAATCACTTCTGCCGCACCCAACCCGACCTTACATTGCGTTATGCTATCTCTCACTTAATGCGTATACTACAACAGTGTATATATATATATATATATATATATATATATATATATATATATATAAATAAATATATATATGTATATATATATATATATATATATAAATAAATATATATACACATACAGGGGTCGGCATCGATCGGAGCAATCGAACCTCAAATACCCAATATTTTTTCAAGGAATATTTACTACATGAATACGTAATATACTACTTCCAAATACGTCATGAATTACAATGTTTACGTTCCTGGCTCGAAAATGGTTATTTTGTCTATACCACACTCGGTATTTAACAGTTTGACTCATCACGACAGATCATATTAAGTAATGCCAGAAATCGAGCTAGAGAAAGGGGGGGGGCGTTTAGGGGGAGGAATAATTGATAATTTCAAATATCACACTTACTATGAGTTGGACCGAAAAAGTTTACATAGTCAATGTTGTTGGAATTTTAATTTTCTACAATAATTGATGAATACATTTTTTCTTATCCGGAATATTAGGCGAGTTACGTGCATTTTTATGTTTTCAGCCTTAGTAGACCCTCGCTTATATTCTTCCGATTTTTAGTCTAAGTACGTCCGTAAGTGCATACATTCCAAGTCTGTTTCCATCAGGGACATCCATTTTATATTTCACTAACTGTAATTAAAAATTGATGTGAGGCCAAAGGAAGCAGTAGCAGCTTTATGTATTTATATAAATGATAATTTATGATTCTCATGATTGGTAACCACTTTAGATATATTGTGTATGTCTATTGTGGAAAATCCGAATTCCTTGTGGAATTCTGGAGTTGAATGGATGTGACACCGCATGACCTACAAGTATTAGCCTTATCGCTCCATGTTAACCACAATAGAGTTTATTTTTTCTTTTCCTCGTCTACTCTAGTTGACTGATTGATATTGGCTTCGGGCATGAGATGAGTCCTTCGTTTACTTGTTGTAGAATTATTACGATATGCTCGCTTCGGTGATTAGAAGACACCATGTCTGGACGGTTAGGGGGCGACTGTGTCTCTTCAAGAGGAGTCCTCCTTGAAAAAAGAAAACAACCAAGACGCTAAAAGAATTTGGGCTGGCAAAAGAAGACTTATGAACAATTATCCTGAACCCATTTTTGAGGTGCTGGATGGTGTAGAAATTATTATCTCAGGTAAGAAAAAAAAAGGCCTCGTTCCTTCGCTGCTGTTTATTCTATCCGACGGAGCGCTTTCAAAGCAAACGCTCCATCATCAGTGCCCTGCTCTTCACAAAGATGCTACTAGAACCAAGGACTCCCTGTGACTCTAAGTCTTCTGTCTCAGGGAATCCTTGTTCCAGTAACAACTTTGTGAAGACGGCACTTCATTTCTTGATCGATAGCGACTAGAGATGGAATGGTATTAGAGAAAGACCTCTCTCTCAGAATACAGCATTAAATGCATTATTTATGATTAATTAATGTTTGGGAGAGGGAGAGGATAATAAGAAATATTGAGCTTGTTCGTTATGGCCATCCTCATAACCTTCACAGTTGTAGTATACGCATCAAGTGAGAGATAGCATAACGCAATGTAAGGTCGGGTTGGTTGCGGCAGAAGTGATTTTAACTATAAATGTACATTCACGCCAAAATACGGCTAACACAATCCTGTGTATAAAAAAGGAAGTTGTATAATTTCTCCTGTTTAAAATAAAATAGTATCTCCTCCCTACAAATCCCCCAAGTTATGTTTACACTCAGAAAATTAAAGTATTCATAATCATTAGGAGTTGTGAGTAGGCAGAGACGTGCCATAGAGCCTCCTCCCTATTCTCAGTTTAGCCAACCTACCACTCATATAAGATCTAAATTCTGGTTACAATAAATTATGTTAACAATCCTGAGTATATTATCTTCACTACACTAAAATTGTATGTTCAATTATTTTTAGTGTTTTAATTAAATAAAGTATTAAAACATGTAAGGCGGAACTAAAATTTCTGATTAATTAATGTTTGTGATAAGGAGTTCTCTTAAGTTTGGTTTAAGATTCAAAGTTGTTCTTGGAAGATTGTATTTTTTACAATTAAAGAGATGTGAGACAGTAAGATGGACATTACCATAAATTAAGCCTTTCAAAAAATAACTAAGCGTTAATTCTTTGTGTCAGATACGGGCAAGAACTACCTCTATTCAATCGCACAGTAATTTCTTTAATTTGTGGCAGTTTGTTGTCATGTTTCTTCGACCAGTCAGATATCTACTTTTGAAATGAGCGCTCTGTCACCGTATATGTTCACTATGTTTATTGTAGAGGCAACAATGAAAATGAAAGAAACAACAAAAGGTGTATACATATTAACGGTAAATCGATTCATTTCATCAGATTTGCAGAGGACATTGCAAAGTCCGAAGTAAAGACGAATAAAATGCTGGAGGTCCTGAAGGTTGCCCTAGATCGGTTTAACCTCATGATGAATGCACACTAAACCAAAGTTTTGGTTCTACAGAAGAAACAATGTCAAGGAAATATAAATATTAGAATTGTAAACACTACACTTTAAAAAGTGAAGGAGTTTTGTTCCTAGGAAGCGTCATCGCTTAAGGCATTGATAGCAGAGCTGAAGTCTATAGAAGAGTAACGCCTGCTAAACGAGATTTCCTCAGCAAAAGGAATAATTTAACTAGCAATCCTATAAGCATGGATACCAGAAAAATGTTCGCTAAGTCTTTCGCATGGAACATACTTTTTTTTCCCCACCTCTGCCCCTGCTGTACCTTTGGGTTTCCATACCAGCCGTTTCCATTTAATAAGATATATAAAATTTTGAATAGATAAATTAAATAAATTGGGCCAGGTAACTTAGCCTAACTCACCGAGCACGACTAAGCATACAAGTGCAACATTTGGGAGATTTAGTTTAATTCCGAAAAGTCCTAGGGGAACCCGCAGCTGCGACTCCTTTGCCTCTGTTCAAAGAAGTGGCAGCAAGAGCCTAACTAACTAGCCTACATACCTAAAGCCTAAATACTAACCTAAACTCTCATAAAATTATACATATAATTTACAAATAAATTTTTACTTGTCTTTCAACACCTCTTGGGCAAAGGTCCTGAAGGCTGAAAATCTATCAGCGTCGTATACAAACATATGGTAGCTCTCAGGAGGCCAGTTCACATATGAGAAAGCACTCATTAGCCGAATAAGCTTGGCGTTGAAACGCGGACATTGGAGGATCACGTGGTCAGCCGTATCCAACTCGCCACAGGAGCACAATGGGGATTCCTTTCTTTTGAAGAAACGGAGCTTGTTATTGAAGTCCCCGTGATCACTGATAAGTTGCAAGGGGAGTATAATGACTGGAAACAATGTAAATGTGGATTCGGCGCAGAATCGCCAGAACAAGTTGAACTAAAAAAATAAAAATACATATGGATGAATTTATAGTATATTACGTTACTAGGGCCGAAAGTGGCACTTTACGTTGCGAGATCGTGTTTGACTGGCGAGGCGAAGCCGAGCCTGTTAATTCGATCGATCATCGTAAAGTCACTTTCTGTACGAGTAATGTACAATACTTTTCATCACGAGGCAAAAACGCATATTAAGGCGGTTTTTAACTCGTGAATCTTTTAATAATTAATATTTCCATTATTGGTAACAGCTGCTTCACCGTAGACAAGTTTAATTTAATATTTTAAGGTTTAATAACTCTTTGAAATGTAATAATTCAAAATACATTAATAAAAAGGAGAAAGTTTATTTATATAATAAAAAACACTATTTTTATAGGGTCAGGTTAATATTAATTCTACAGTTTTGGTTGTTGGTGATGTTTAACCCATCAGTTAGTGTTTTTTTTTATTTAGGTTCTTCATTTGTGTGTTTTTAATGGACAATTTATTTAAGCATTGGTCCTCTTTATTGCCCTCATCTTCACTATTGGTATCCCCAAATAGATCATCAACTGTAAAAAAATCAATTTCTTGGTCTGCAACATTTGGAATTTCCATTGATGATGTTCCTCCCTGATTGAACAGTTTCTTTGCTACCTTTACTTTCCTAGCTACTGAGTCTTCTATGTAGCCCTCGGCAGCGGTCGACGATCTCCAACCACCATGTCTCTTTAGTGTGAGTAAATCAGCACCACCTTCAACTAACATTGAACCAGAAGATCGCCTGAGAGCGTGGCCCGTAAAACTCTCGGCGTCTTCCAACTTCAAAAATTCTGCTACTTTTCTTGGCACATTGTATATTGTATGCTTACCGACATTTTGACCAGCACACTTTCCATTCCTATAGGCAACTAAAAATCGTTTACTTTTTATGTGTGGCGGCCGTAGGGACAAATATTTTCGAATAATATCGCATATCTGAAATGAGGAATCTGCGTCAGTAATAATGAACGTGCGTTCAATATTTGTTTTGCCTCCTTTAAGAAAGACTAAAGAAATTTCGATTATCCTTAAAATCTTCTACATTTAAATTTATAAGGTCGTCACAACGGCATGCTCCATAAATACCTACAAGTAAAATAACCTTTGTTAACAACCACTCTGAATCAGGTGCAGTGTCCAGGAACATTCTTATTTCATGTTGTCTAAAGGCTTTAGGGGCTCAGGTTAGCCATGTGAGTTAAAGCGTTGACCTTTATCTCACATGGTAAACTAGAGTGGCGAGTTCGATTCTCGCCTGGGAAAAGGAAATTATTTAGTGACGAAATTCATTAAATAACATCCTAAATCCCACCCTGGCTAGAAAAGGGTGGTTACTTGTAGATAACCCGTCCCAATTAGCCTGAGTTGCAAAAAGTGGACGTTAATAAATAATAATAACAAAGACTTTAGGTTTTTTGGGATGATAACCTACGTTTCGCTGTTTTAAGAATGCTTTCGATTTAGAAAATTTTTGAACATCCAAATTTTTAAACACGATTTTAACATGGAATATTTACTCCATACAGAAGAGGGTTTCATTTTCTTCGATAAAGTTGAAAGGTATACTAACATCACTTGATCATTAACATGGTCAGGCTCAACACTTTCACTATAGCACCATTCACAAAACTTAAGATATTCTTCCTCGTATCTCTTACGGGATTTCCCGGGTAATAGGGAATCAGTTACACCTCGAGCTTCTTCGATTAACTTTTCAGGGATGTTGACGGCCATTTTTGCGCAATTACAACGTAAAATTAAAAAGAAACGATAGCGAACCTAGTGTTGATAGTAGTAAATACTGCGAGAGTCGAAAACTTTCGTCCCTAGGCGTGTAAAGTCATATGTTTGTCACTTAACCTCCCGCTAAATTTTGAGATCTGTAAAGGACTACTTTCCTATCTCCCAGCTGGTATCGAAAGTATCTACTTTTCAATCCGAGTGATGAAAAGGCTTTAACACGTTATGCTAATTCATAATGCAAATGAATATCTCAAAATTTAATCTTAATAACAAAGTAAGGAATATTTGTAATTTTTATTTTTAGCAATGAAATATTATGCTTATTCATTTCTAACCTAAATTACTACAACCACTAATGATCGTGCAAATTAATGTTAATATATATAACTCATTTACTCTGAGTCACAAACATCTCCTGCCCAGCTTATATTTAAATTCTCGTTTACATATGCTTCATACCGAGTAGGCAATAGATTGTGAGATGATATTATTAGTGTGTCATTGCTTCATGTGGGAAATTTGCTTATTTTCCGTAACCCCTGCATAACGTGCATTTTAGCAGATTTCCCTGAAATCAGCTTTTGAGGTCATACTCATGACGAAATTTTCGAAAAATGTCTTGAAATGTCCATCGATCCAACCCAGAAGATGACGAAAATGAAGTCCGTTCAAAATTATGTGTGTGTGTGTGTGTATATATATATATATATATATATATATATATATATATTTGTCTGTTAACGCTCTAACGGTCGCAATTTTTATTTGATCGTTACCAAACTCGATATTTAATCGGATTATATAAAAAGAAAGAGTTCGTTAATGGCTGAAATCGGACCAGTGGGAGGGGGGGGGGGGGGTTTAGTGTGGAGGATTTTCGAAAATACGAAGTATCTCCGTTACTACACGTCGGATCGAAAACTTGTATAGAGTCAATCTTATTGCAAATTAAATTAACTATAAATATTGCTGTACACATTTATACTCTAGCTTGAAAATTAACCGAGATATTTCCATTTTTATTAAGAGTGTGGCAGTAACGGACGAGATGACATCGGCTATGGTCAGTATACTTCAACGGAAACAGCCGAAACTAGTTTCGGCTGTTTCCGTAAGTCTTCTTTAGTTCTTGGACTACTAAAATTTGAGTTATTAAAATATAAATTATTCTGATTCATTATAGATTCCAGTACTAGATATAGGAAATAGTTTGCATTAAAGTTAATATGTTTTATTCACATATGTATATATATAACAGACTCACTTTCCAAGTAACAATTCTAGAAAAAATGGGGAGAAAACAATCTGTAATTAACAGCTCAGACAAGCTTGTTAAATGGAAAGAGGAAAGCATTTCTGTGCATGAAAATGGAAAGCATGTCCATCACCTATCTGCTTCGGAAAAAATATACTTCAATTCTGAAAATTCAAATTGCCTCTATGAAAATTTTGTTGCTGTTATAACAGAATCTCTCGAATGTTCTGGCTTAATGGTGTCCAGAGGTCGTCATATGAAGCATAGATTTAATACAAAAAACTACTGGTTCGATCACGACTGCTTCAAACATAAAAAACAGGTCAAAAGCAGTTACAGAAAAATGAGTAAAACCAATTACTCCCAAGAGCTAGTTCACAGTTATATAGAAACCAGGAAAGAATATAGAGCCATGATACGTAACAAGAAGCTGAAAATGGGAATAAGATCATTGAAAATCTACGAAATGTAAAAAACAGTACTGAATTTTGGAAAGTCAAAATCACTCAAGCCAAAATCACGTAACCTCAGTTGGGCTGAAGCAGAAAAGGTTATCCCAGAAGAATAAGCGGGATTTTGCGGAGGAAGAGGTTGCGCTGAACATATCTTTTCACTTTCCTCACTTAGTAAAATCTTACAATCTTAGAAAAAAAGGAAGTTATGTCTATGCCATATTTGTAGACTTTAAAAAGGCCTTCGATTCCGTTAATCACAATTTGCTCTGGGTAAAGCTATCAGAAATTGGAATAAGTGGCAAGATTATAAGAATAATAAAACAGCTATATGATTATGCTGTAATGCAAATAAAAATTGGAAATCAACTATCTGACGATAACAAGGGGAAATCCTTAGCCAATTACTATTTATACTTTTTTATCTGACATAATACAATTTTTCGAAAAGAATGGAGCAACAGGGGTCCCAATAAATGCTGCTACCGAAGTCATCATGCTGTTATTTGCTGATGATATTGTTATTTTAAATAGCTCGTGGCATAGTGCGCAGAGAAACCTTAAAATATTACGCCATAAAGGCACTATCCTTAAACCCTCAAAAATCCAAAATAGTAGTTTTTCATAAGTCCCCAAGAAAAAAAAAGCTAAAACCCCTGTTTTGGCATGATAAAAAACTGGAATACGTCAACTCATATATATATATATATATATATATATATATATATATATATATATATATATACATATATCGGAGTTCCATTCTCATCCTCCGGAAAGTTTCTAAAAGCATCCGAGCATCTTTTACAAAGAGCATCAGTCCCCTCCTCACGTGTAAAAGAAATACTTCGAAAAGGGAAGAGCGACACATGGGAAACCAAGATTACACTTTTTGAAGCAATCATGTCATCAACTCTTCTGCATGTCTCTGAAATCTGGAGCATAAATTACTAGGACCAACTGGAATCGGCCAACCTTGCATTTTTCAAATCTTTGTATTTTGGCCGAAATGCACACCAAATTATATTGGTAGACTGGAAACGGGGCGGAGACATTTAACAGTTTAGGTGTTGAGAAAAATCCTTAATTTCTGTATACAAATACTGTCAATCTCCGAAAATAGAATAGCAAGAAAGTGTTTCAGTAGATTAATAGCACTGGATGCCAGTAATCATGATACAAACTATAATTGGGTCTCACAAGTAAAAGCAATATCAAATTTAAATAATGTGCAAGAGTATTTTACCGATATCTCGCGTGGAAAAAATGTCCTAGCAAATAAAAACAAAATTTTGGAAAAAGCAACAAGTCACATATTATCCACCGACATCAATAGAGTATATAGTACATCATACAATCCCTTTTATAGAAGTGTCTGTCATTATACCAGCCCCCAACCCGAAGATTATCTTAAATTCAAAGTGAATATGAAGAAAGTGAGATTAGTTAGCCAACTTAGAATTTCAAATAACGACTACTTGAAGCTGTATCACAATAAAAAAATGAAAGTAATAAAATCCGGAGAAATTTGTGAATGCTGCCAGGAATTTATATCAGATGGATTAAAACATTTATTATTGCAATGCTCGGAATACAGCTATTATAGAGAGCAATACTATAAGAAGTTAGCCACAAGTGATGAGTTAATGTCACTGGAAAATATTCTTCACATTTAGGAAATTTATAAATTGAACATGATTTACTCATCCCTGTCAGCAGTATGCAACTAGGAAACGACATAGTTTATACCATTATCATGAAAATTAAACACTATAATTTGAAATGTCCAACGAAGTCAATTAACGCGTCACAGTAAACAAATGAACAAAAGTAAATACGTATATGTTGAATAGTACTAATCAGATTAAGTTATAAAGAATTATAGAAGTTTAAGTACCTGAAAACATTTAATAAAAAAAAAAAATGGAAAATGTATTATTTTATTGTATATAGTAGGTTAATATTATGTCACTAGTTCTTATATATATATATATATATATATATATATATATATATATATATATATATATATTTTTCTTTTTGAATATTACTTGTAAGATTACTAACACTAAATGGGCCAGACTCAGGCCCAGGCCTCAGGCCTTGTATATATTAGCCAATAAAAATCTATCTATCTATATACACTCAACCGCAAAAAAAACTTAGTCTTATAATTTTGTTAAATACTTAATATATATGTATATTAATCTTTTTAATTAAAATAATTGGTTAATCTGTAGGTTATTTAAACAAAATCTGCTAAAAGTGAATAATTTTTATTGATTATTTACACAAAAATACAAAATAAAAAGATAAATTAACACATTTAAAAAAAAAAAATTATTCTTCATTTTTATTACAGTGAATGGTAGACTTCGCTACCCCAAGCGTTTCGGCAATGTAACGTAAGCTCCGGCCTTCCATCTAAGTTTGAAAGACCCATTATTCTGGACCGAAATAAAAATAAAACATTAATTAAAGAAAATGCTTGGTTAATAATTAAAGATGTTTAAATTTGCGAAAAACTACTCACAGTTTAGAATAGATCAACTTCAGGACAAATAAATCTAATCTGAGTTTTATCTAATTGTTTACTAATCCTGAAGAGATTAGTTCAATGGACTTAGACTCTAAATTCTCTGTAATAACTAGAATACCCACATAAAGAAAATTGCTGAAAATTAGCTTTTAATACGACAAAAATGAAGTGTCCGGTTTTTTTTGTGGTTGAGTGTATATATATATATATATATATATATATATATATATATATATATATATATATATATATATATATATATATATATATATATATATGTCAGTAATTGTTTTTCTTTCCGATGATGAATATGTCTATCTATCTGTTCAGCTTTGAGTGTTTGGCAGACCTATTTGTTTCCAATTCAGAAGCCGCTTCCGTTGGAAGCTTATTAAAATTAACTGAATGATTTCTCATTACGGTTTCTATTTACTCACGGTGGTGTTAAGTGTAACTAGTAAGCAGATTTCTCTATTGTAAAACTTCACGTGGGAAATCTGCTGAGTTCACCCCCTGCGTGATGGACTTTTTTAAGATGAAAGTTAGTATCGCGCGATATAATTGCTTAGGCAAGAAAGGTAGCTGGCAGGAGTTAGGAAACTTTGAGCCATGAGTCCTTCCTCACTGACGAGCATGAATCGGGGATATGATGAAGCTGTCTGTTGTAGCCGGTGAAGGATGGTGGGAGCCTGGTCCTGACGTACGACGTTAGCAACAGTTGTGAAATAGTTGAAGTTGTTTAATTACCAACAACTTAACTGGGACAAGGCTCAGTGCCCGTATGAGTGGAAGTGAGCCCTGCCGAGGTTTGCTGACGGGGGGGGGGGGAGGGGAGGAGAGAGTGAGAGAGAGAAAAAGATAGATAGAGAGAGTGAGAGAGAGAGAGAGATCCTATAATGTGTATAGGATGAGAGGGCGGTGGAGTGGGGGAATTACTTGTTGCCCGGAGCACCTGTTGCTTGCCCCATGGAGTTCAGGCCGTACCTACCCTTCCTTCTCGTTTATAATTCACCCCTTTTTATCGAACCCTCTTTCGTCTCGTTGTTCCTAGCATATTTAGCGAGTAACCCAATATTGGCTGTGTTATGTGATTCTTTTTTATTTCTCACTTCTCCCCAATTTTCTAAATACCGATCCCGAGGATGTCGAGATTGAGAGTTGTCCAATATAGGGAAGAGCTTTTCCAAAATGTAGATTTCACTTTATTCGATAAGATTTTTCTGTGCATCCATGCCATGCTCATGTACTAAAACATGCATTAATTGCATTTTTAAGTTAATATATTCCTGCATATTAGGAAATTAGGAAATGTGCAGGAATATATTAAGTTAAAATATGGTCCAATAACAGTATAGCTTCTTAAAAGTAGCAACCACGTTTCGTAGGTAGACCTCCCACTTGTCAGTGCAGTAAACCGGAATACACCAACCAACCCGCATGACTCAGTCGCAGTACGACGGTATATACCAACCAACTCGCATGTGTCAGTCTACCTGATCTACCTCCTAGCCGGTCACCAATACGACACCTACCTTCCTAGCCGGCCACCAATTCGACACCTACCTTCCTAACCGGTCACCAATAGGAGTCCTACCTTCCTAACCGGTCACCAATAGGAGGCCTACCTTCCTACCTGGTCACCAATAGGAGGCCTACCTTCCTAACCGGTCACCAATAGAAGGCCTACCTTCCTAACCGGTCACCAATAGGAGGCCTACCTTCCTAACCGGTCACCAATAGGAGGCCTACCTTCCTAACCGGTCACCAATAGAAGGCCTACCTTCCTAACCGGTCACCAATAGAAGGCCTACCTTCCTACAAATCATATATTCCAAAGTAAAAAGAGAAATTTTATCAAGAGACTTCTGCGTGTCACTTTTTAAAGAAATAAAAATATTATCTATTTATTCAATATATATGTACCAAACAATAATGTTTGTGAACAAAAGATGCACTTACTTCACAAGATAGAATGATATGATCTTTTAGAGTGATATCAATGAACAACCGGGACATTTAACCAGTCCCCATGACAAAGGTTTTAGGATTGACTTTGGGCAAAAGTCTAGGCTCTTATTATAATGAAGGTAAGTCAATTTATTTTCTGCAAATGTAATTACAATTAATTCAGAAACACATTAGCATATTAATTTACAAAGTGCTTGGAATATACCATTAGCACGAGTCAATATTATAGGCGTTTCACACTCAACAGTATAAATTCGACTAATTTGAGGGCAGTTACAACTTCTAGCAAAGTTTAATTGTAAACAAAAGATGTCGAAGCGGATGGTAAAATATGATTTTTAGTCATGGAATTAATGAAAAACAAAGACAATTTCATAAATTTCTCCCGAAATGCAAGACGGTAACGGAACCAATTGATCAGGATCAATAAAAGTCCGTCATTCAGGGACTGCGTAAACTAAACAGATTTCCCTCGGAAGGTTTACAATAGATAAATCTACATGCAGGCAACACCACCATGAATATTAAGTGAATAAATGCAAATGGTAATGAGAAATTTTTCAATCAATTTAGATTTTAATAACCGAAAAGCCTCTGTGATGAAACAGGTCAGCCAAACTCTCAAAGCTGGATAGAAATATTCTTGTCCGGAAAGAAAACAACCACTGAAATTTATTTGAATATTACATATCAATTTTATTGAAAACTATTAATCCAAGAACAAAAGGCGGGGAAGGGGGATCCAAACCCATCTGAAATCCTAATATCTCGATTAGTATTCATGATACAGAAATTAGGTATAGAACAGCATTTATGGTACATTTAATTTGCATTAACATTGATTAAAACGTTTCGATCCGATGTATAGTAACGGAGATATTTCGTATTTTCGAAAATCCCCTTTCTAACCCACCCCCTCCCACTAGTTCGATTTCAGCCATTAAGAAACGTGATCTTTAAGATATTATGATCTTTCTTTTAACATAAAACGTTTAAATATCGAGTTTGGCTATGATGAAACAAAAATTGCGACCGCTAGAGCGTTAAAAGGCAAACATACAGCCACCTCATTTTCGCCATCTACTAGTGCAGGGGCTTGCGGTAAGCTTTAGCGGTAATAATAGAAAATGCCGGCACCAAAATGTAATAGCGGGAAGCTTTTTAAAGGGGAGAATAAGAGAGCATTTAGACTGAACCATTTGTTATTTCTCCTGGAGAGATGAGGGAAAAAGATAAATAAAACAAAACAACTATGTGAGTTCTCTTAAGAATTAGGTATATTGAAATAGTGAATTATATCTATACACGTTATATATAGAGGTTGAACAAGACAAAGGAACCTTACGTTATGCATTAACTTATCTGTAATAGAAATATATTATAATAAAATGAAATTTGAGCAGTAAAGAAAAGAAAGTAACTTTATGAACTAATATGGCGGCCATATAACTATATCTACAAAATGAGCGGTCGGTCCTATGAGTACTCATTCGATATTTGCGCAAATAATGCTAGCATTATTAAATAGGTACTTGCGGTAATCATGCACTTTCCTTGAAATGATGGAGTCTTCTCGCTTGTTGCGGTGATAAACAGGATGGCAGCCTTGCGGGAGATGAAACAACTGAATGACTATCACGGGTGACTTCCAACTGCGGTTGTCTATGAAGCGGTTCTCTATGAAGCGGTTATCTGTGAAGTGGTTATCTATGAAGCGGTTATCTGTGAAGCGGTTATCTATGAAGCGAAGCGGTGATCTGTAGTGGAGGGAGAGGGGCTAGGCCCCACTGGCCGTATGAACGACCCCAGCGCCTGAAAGCAACTGACTCTATCCTTGTTGCTGGCCGATGCCTTCTTGAACTGCATGTGTTTTTCCGCTGTAGCCACGGCCTTGGCGATATGCATGTGTGTGTGGCGGGTCTATGAACCCCGCGAGCGCGGGAAATTTAAAATTCAAACTGACGACTGAACAACTAGGTAGGATCGATGGATATTCGAAAAATGTTTTCGAAAATTGCGTCATAAATACGACCTCAATAGTTGATTTCCCTTAAGGGAAATCTGCTAAAACAAAAATACATACGGATGAATTGGAGCCACATCTAGAAACTCTTCCAGGTAACCATCAGCTTCCTCTATTGCGGACTCCAGCGTAATCACTAGGTCTTCTGAAGCTAGAGCTGAGTTTCCAAGACCTATGAGCTCCAAACGAGATATGTCCCTTATAATAAGGCGAAGTTGCCTTTCAAGATTGGAAGCGGACTTCACATTTTCCATCTTGATATAATTAGATTCGATTATAAACAGCATCTGAGAGCGGCGGAGGAGAACAACCGCGAAGCGACTAGAAACTGAGGCACAAATAATGGCAGGGAAACCTAGTGAACGGATTATAAGAAGTGAAGAATTCGTCACCATCATTAATGTCACCAAGGGTGGAGAATAACAATTAGGAAAATCACATAAAAAAAATGAGCCACTAAAAGCAGAAGAAAATATTCTAAGTGAACTAAATGATAACTGACCCAAGGGGGCAGATACCGAAACGCAGTACAAGGTACGTGACGTCAGGCGCTGCTAAAATGGGAATAAGTCAGATTGGAATTAGAAGCCAGCCACTTTGGATTATTATTATTTATTAACGTCCACCTTTTGCAACTCTGGCTAATTGGGACGGGTTATCTACAGGTTACCTCCCTTTTCTAGCCAGGGTGGGTTTTTAGGATGTTATATAATGAATTCCGTCACTAAATAATTTCCTTTGCCCAGGCGAGAATCGACTCGCCACTCTAGTTTTACCATGTGAAATAAAGGTCAACGCTTTAACTCACATGGCTAACCTGAGCCCCAATCCGGTGTGCCCAAGTGTCATGAAACTACATGACGATCATGAATCGACACTTTGGATTAAAGTGCTATGGAATCCTTATAACCTGGCATCGATTGTAAACAAGCGTTACCTACACTCAGGATGTTAGATTTGTTCTGCTAATCTAAAAAAAAATTTTTAAAATGTTTAAATTGGTAAATGTGCATTTGTGATTTGTTATTGTGAATAAATGCATTGCGTTGGAAAGCATTTGCATCTTAATTCATCACTGTCTTAAATGTTGTCTGTATGTTTAAAAGACAAATGAGTATGTTATAGTAATTTATTTTATTTATTTATACAGGAGCACACGCATCTTGGCGATTTGGCTCAAAGTTTCACAATGTAAAATGAAAACAAAATTATTGAAAAATAACAAAAACTGAAACAACAAATTAAAATTTAAATACAACAAATAATCATTAAATACTAGTAATAAAGACAATTAATAAACATAAGACATAAACAAACATAAATAAACATTAGATAAACAAACATAAATAAACATTAGACTAGAAATAAAGACAACAATTTAAAATGGTTTTAATAAAAAAATTATGTTATTCCTATATTCTAGTACATTTATATTATTATTTTTTTTTATTTAGTTTTGTACCCCACAGCTATGGTGATTTGCATTATTAGGATGATATATTTACTCCTTCATGTGCTTACCTTTTTTTTGTACTTTTATATTATGGAAAATATTTCTTTAATATCTGATTCTTTCTCATATCCGTGCCTTGCCCAAAGAATATAATAAAAGTTAACCCTTTTAAATCTCTCCAGGCATGCTGTAGACCTATTCTATTTTGTATTATATATTTTTGTAAATGTTGATGTGTTTTAGATATGTTAGTATTTGTGGAATATATTGGCTGCTGTCAGTTAATAGTTCTGTCATATCGTGGGGTATGTGAAGGTTTTCTCGTTGGATGCAGTCTGTCAGTATGTGTTTTATCGTTAGGTGCTTGTTGCAGTATTTGCATATAGGGTTATCAGTCCTTGTCATTAAGTGTCTATGTGTCAGGTATGTTTGTTATAGTAAGTCATACAGTGAACAAGTTACCATCTATAAAACCAATTATAAACATTAATAAATGGAAAGCATGGTCCAATGATACAACACTAAGTTAAAGTCGACAGTGAAATTAATATTAATAAATAATTCATAATTTCTAATATGCCTTAAAATTGATACCATTAATGAGTATTTGAAATTAAGCTTAATGTCACAAATGAAATGAATTTTCAATTAAATTTTGACAAATAAAGAAAGAAAGTAGTCTGGATTTGTGCTGGCTGGTGGAGGTCCATCGTCAACGGAAGGATCAAAAAGGTCAAACACCTCCACTCTTAATACATCTTTGTTACAGGCAAAGTACTTTCGGGGCGAACCGTCCCATCATCAGTGCTCTGTGACACAACATTTATACTTTCAAAAACATGTAATATATATGAATAAATAAATAAATAAATGTAAAAGTCAACAAAGGTAGTCGAATATTAAAAACATTTAAAAAACAAACAAATACTTATATAAAACGCAATGCAACACTTATGACTAAAACGTTACAAATAAATATTAAAAACATTAAAGCAACAAATAACAAAATAACTAGGAGATGGAGAGGAAAGAAAGTAGGTTTTTTTTAAAATCCTAACAATGAAAAAATACTTACAGATAGATTATAACAATGAATTTTACAAGAATGTATCAATAGTGAAAACATTGTCTGTTAATTTTTAAAGAAATGTATAAATTAATTATTAAAATCATAAATGGGATTATGCATTAGTAATGGATGTTCTAGCTACTTATAGACTACAGTACGGATTTGCATATTTATCCAAAAATAATAATAATGAATAATTATAATTTTTAGCAATGTATTTAATGATAACGACGGGACTGAATATAAAATATAATCCGGCCCGGTGGGACCATGAACAAATCAATTCGAGGCTTCTCTTTAAGGAAGATATGCCAACGAATAATAACTGGGGTATAAAGAATGGCTAAAATATCATTAATGGATAAACATGTATATTTTAATGATTACAACTAAATTGCCTGAAGGCCCATGGTGAATATTAATATATAAAAAGACGACGCTGCATTTTGTCACTGGGCATCATGGCAGATAATGGCTGGACTAGATGTTTGCTTCTTCTTTATTTCTGAACATATTTCTCATTAAATGAGGTACCTCATGGTTTGCCGCTCCCCGCTCTGCTCTCCTTCCGCCAACACTCAGCTACTTTCGTGGTTTCTACTCCGTGGCGATAATTATCTTATTCATGCAACGAGTATTGTTAGTGGGCAGTATGCCAGTGTCGCCATTTTCTCCAGTCTTTTTAGCAGATTTCTCCCTTAAGGGAAATCAGCTACTGATGACACGATTTTCGAAATTTTTCTTCAAATGTCCATCGATCCTACCCTGGAGATGACGAAAATGAGGTCCGTTCAAAACTGTATATATATATATATAAATATATATTTGTCTGTTACCACTCTAGCGGTCGTAATTATTGTTTAATCGTTACCAAACTCGATATTTAGTCGTTTTATGTAAAAAGATCAAGTTTGGTAACGGCCAAAATCGGACTAGTGAGAGGGGGGGTTGAGAGGGGAGGATTTTCGAAAATTCGAAATATCTCCGTTACTATTCGTCAGATCGAACAATTTTACAGAACCAATCTTATTGAAAATTAAATTTACTATAATTATTGTTATATACTGGTGTTACAAAAACAATACTCTGCTCCATTATAAATCACATTATTCGAAGCTTAAATACCAAAAATTATATTCAAGAGACCATTATTATACGAGGTACATGCAAATATGTTTTGTTGACCCCCGCCCCTTCTTAAGTTTTGGACTACTTAACTTAGATTGATTGAGATAAAAATTATTCTGATTCATTATAATTTACAATACTAGATATAGTAGATAGTTTTCAATAAAATTTATAGGCTATATTCAGATTTATTAGAGTACTTGTTTTTCTTTCCCGTAAGAAGTTGGCAGAACTGTTTGTTTACATTTCAGATGCTTCCCGTCGGAAGGTTTCTTATTACCGTTTGTATTTATTCACTTAATATTGACGGTGGTGTTGTGTTAGCAGTATCTAGATTTCTCTATTATTAAACTTCACGAGGGAAATCTGCTTAGTTTACGCAGCCCCTGCGTGACGGACTTTTTGTCAATGTGCGCTAGTGTATTCTTTGCCCCTTCTTTAAGGAGATCCCACTAAGTTTATAAATATTTGTTTAATAGCCATTTCATGTTATAAGTGCATAACATTAATGTGACTGATCTTGGACGTAAATAGGGGGACTACTCAATGTTAACATTAATCCAGACTTTAATGTGACTGATCTTGGACGTAAATAGGGGGACTACTCAATGTTAACATTGATCCAGACTTTAATGTGACTGATCTTGGACGTAAATAGGGGGACTACTCAATGTTAACATTAATCCAGACTTTAATGTGACTGATCTTGGATGTAAATAGGGGGACTACTCAATGTTAACATTAATCCAGACTTTAATGTGACTGATCTTGGACGTAAATAGGGGGACTACTCAATGTTAACATTAATCCAGACTTTAATGTGACTGATCTTGGATGTAAATAGGGGGACTACTCAATGTTAACATTAATCCAGACTTTAATGTGACTGATCTTGGATGTAAATAGGGGGACTACTCAATGTTAACATTAATCCAGACTTTAATGTGACTGATCTTGGATGTAAATAGGGGGACTACTCAATGTTAACATTAATCCAGACTTTAATGTGACTGATCTTGGATGTAAATAGGGGGACTACTCAATGTTAACATTAATCCAGACTTTAATGTGACTGATCTTGGACGTAAATAGGGGGACTACTCAATGTTAACATTAATCCAGACTTTAATGTGACTGATCTTGGATGTAAATAGGGGGACTACTCAATGTTAACATTAATCCAGACTTTAATGTGACTGATCTTGGATGTAAATAGGGGGACTACTCAATGTTAACATTAATCCAGACTTCAATGTGACTGATCTTGGATGTAAATAGGGGGACTACTCAATGTTAACATTAATCCAGAATTTACATTTCGAGGGGAAGACAACAATATTTCAATTTCATTTACGAATAAAGGCTATTATTAAACCTAAATCCTACTTCACTGATATAAAAGCTGTATTATTTGAGACGTTACAGGACATTTGCGAAAAGCGATGGAAATCATGGGTTGATTTTGTACTTAAGTTAATCCAATCCTTATATTTGCGCTATAGCCATGTCTATTTCAACACGTCAACGGGGTACGCAGACAGTCGTAAATTTTTCCCCAGCTATTCCGGATACCTCAGCTACTAAATCTACTTGGAAACTCTCTTTTATTTCAAATTCCACAAGACATGATTTATTAAAACTGAGCACAATACTAATTATAATAAAAATGCTATGAAAAATGTTTCAGCTCTAGAGGAATTGGTTCAGCAAGAGATTCGGTTCTAAGTAAGAACCTCTACAAAAACCCGTTCATAAACCTGATGAGCAACTGTCAGCTTAAAAAGTAATTTTCCTTATCTTCATAAGGCACTTTCATTAAAACAGCTGCTTTAATGAAATTAGTCTTTTTTTTTTGTCTTTTTAAAATATGGAGGAATATTCATAAAAGCTCCTTTTAACCGGTTTTATTAGCCTCTTTAAAACCCGATGTTTAAAGATTAATATAATATGAATCTTGGAAAAAGGGGCTCTTTGAACTCATTGTTCGAGAAATCCCCCCCCCCTCTTAATACATAATAAAGTGAAATAGAATTACTTGCTGGTTGGATCAGACTCTTTTCTCCCACACTACTTAGCCATTACTGGCAATATAGCATTTAATTAGACAGAAATATTCTTCATAAAGTACGTCAGGCAGGGGCGAAGCATCTGCGTGAACTTAGCAGGTTTCCCACATCCTTGGATTGACACACTAGAGATAAAATCTCACCATATAATCTAGATTTCTACGGATAAATAAATATAAAATAAAGGGTTAGAACCGCCAGTATAAATGATACTGTTGTCATACCTGTCGGTGGAGACCGTCGTCACTGGCTGATGGTTGAGTACAGCTGGCATTGTGCTATAGATGCAATGGCACCATCTTCAAGCCCGTCAAAAAGTTGTACTTGTTGTAGCTGTTGTCAAAAGGAGTACAACTTTTTGACGGGCTTGAAGATGGTGCCATCCCATCTACAGCACAATGCCAGCTGTACTCGATCATCAGCCACTGACGACGGCCTCCACCGACAGTTATGACAACGATAAATAAATACTTTTTTGAATTTACAAAATACCCCTCTACCTCCCCCCTATTCCTGGTCCAATTAGATAGATAGATAGATTTTATTGGCTAATATGTACATATTTTAGCCTGAGTCTGGCCCATTTAGTGTTAGTAATCTTACAAGTACTTTACAAAAAGAATATATATATATAAGAACTAATGACATAATATTAACCTATTACAATAAAATAATACATTTTACATTTTTTTAATTTTTTTTTTTATTAAATGTTTTCAGGTACTTAAACTTCTAAAACTCTTTATAACTTAATCTGATTAGTACTATTCAAAATATACGTATTTGCTTTTGTTCATTTGTTTACTGTGACGCATTAATTGGCTTCGTTGGACACTTCAAAATTATAGGGTTTAATTTTCATGATACTATGTCGTAGCCTAGTTGCATACTGCTGACAGGAATGAGTAAATCATGTTCAATTTATAAATGTCCTCAATGTGAAGGATATTTTCCAGGGACATTAAGTCGTCACTTGTGGCTATAAACTTCTTCAAGTATTGCTCTCTATAATAGCTGTATTCCGAGCATTGCAATAATAAATATTTTAATCCATCTGATATAAATTCCTGGCAGCATGCACAAATTTCTCCGGATTTTATTACTTTCATTTTTTTATTGTGATACAGCTTCAAGTAGTCGTTATTTGAAATTCTAAGTTGACTGACTAATCTTACTTTCTTCATATTCACTTTGAATTTAAGATAATCTTGGGGTTGGGGGGCTGGTATAATGACAGACACTTCTATAAAAGGGATTGTATGATGTACTATATACTCTATTGATGTCGGTGGATAATATGTGACTTGTTGCTTTTTCCAAAATTTTGTTTTTATTTGCTAGGACATTTTTTCCACACGAGATATCGGTAAAATACTCTTGCACATTATTTAAATTTGATATTGCTTTTACTTGTGAGACCCAATTATAGTTTGTATCATGATTACTGGCATCAAGTGCTATTAATCTACTAAAACACTTTCTTGCTATTCTATTTTCGGAGATTGACAATATTTTTATACAGAAATTAAGGATTTTTTTCAACACCTGAACTGTTATGTGGCTCCGTCCAGTTTCCAGTCTAACCATATAGTTTGGTTTGCATTTCGGCCAAAAATACAAGGATTTGAAAAATGCAAGGTTGGCCGATTCCAGTTCCAAATAATTTATGCTCCAGATTTCAGAGACATTCAGAAGATCCTGGTCCAATTTTAGCCATTAACGAATATGAACATTAGAATGTCTCATACAATTATGAAGGAATATGGTACATATCACATAAACATGTTCAATTCAAGAGAGGAAAATCTTAACTAATGGCGACATCACGATACGCTTTACTTTGCAAAATATTTTGACATTTACCCGTCCCTGTGTTTAGAGTTAATACCCGTCGTTTTTGAGAATTTGTTAATAATAAACTTGTATATTCAGGCTTCCCTTATAACCCTCCCCCCTCCTGTCCATCCCTAGAAATGTTGGTATGGCTTATTAAAATGAAGACGTTAGTGCTAATACACATACCGAGTTTTATTTATTTTGGTTTAGTCATTTGTACCAAATAAAATTGTTCACTTCCGCTATAGGTTTTAGCGTATAACGCCTTTATACTTCGGTATACGACAATATTGTATATAACAAACGTTTCTCTAAATAACAAAATAAACCACTTTTGTTGTGTGCATAATTGCCGAAAATGCAATAGGGAACGAAATATCGCTATTTTTAATTTCAGCCCTCCCTTATAACCCCCACTCCTGTCCGTTCCTAGAACTGTTAGTATGACTTATTATAAGGAAGGCGTTAGTACTAATTCACATACCGAGTTTGGTTTAGTTCGGTTGAATTTTTTGTGCCAATTAAATTGTTGACTTCCGCAGTAGTTTTTAACATATAACTCATTTATACTTAGGTATACGACAAAAGTGTATATAACAAAAGTTACTCCAAATAACAAAATAAACAACTTTTGTTGTGTGCATAATTCCGGAAAATGCATTAGGAAACGAAATATTGCTATTTTTAATTTTAGCCCTCCCTTATAACCCCCACTCCTGTTCGTCTCAGAGTATATTAACATAGCCTAAAGTCTAAGTTGGGATAGTAGTAATATACATACCAAGTTTCATAAAATTCGGTTGAGCCGTTTATGCGTGAAAAGGTAACAAACAAACAAATACACAAACAAACAAACAGAAACTAAAGAACCAAAATGCAGTTATGGTGTCTATGACATGTGAAACGAAAAGTTATCGTGAAAATTCGCGAAAAAAAATCAATGTACAGAGAGAGGATACAATTATATATATATATATATATATATATATATATATATATATATATATATATATATATATATATATTGCACATTGTTATTAGAGTGTAACAAATAGTGTTTGTGTTAACACAGTCTAAAGATACTTTTCAACACTAACAAAGACTAAAGATACTTATCAACTATTATACATAACTGTTGCACTTCTGGTTACATTAGGGGTAACATATCCAAGTTGATCATGGTCACTGCCTTATGTCTTTGTATCACTATAGTTTATTGTATTTTGTTTGTTGAACTATATTATAATTATTATACTGTAGCTGTTAGATTATGTTACAACTATTGATATGTGTTATTATAATTATTGTTATATTATTTTTTTTTATTAAAGCTATTTTTATGTAGTACTAAAATTGTTGTTATTGTTATTCCACTATGTTACAATTGTTAGTGCTATATGTTATCACAATTTTTTTTTGTTAAAGCTATTTTTATGTAGTAATAAAATTGTTGTTATTGTTATTCCACTATGTTACAATTGTTAGTGCTATATGTTATCACAATTTTTTTTTATTAAAGCTATTTTTATGTAGTAATAAAATTGTTGTTATTGTTATTCCACTATGTTACAATTGTTAGTGCTATGTGTTATCACAATTTTTTTTTGTTAAAGCTATTTTTATGTAGTAATAAAATTGTTGTTATTGTTATTCCACTATGTTACAATTGTTAGTGCTATATGTTATCACATTTTTTTTTTGTTAAAGCTATTTTTATGTAGTAATAAAATTGTTGTTATTGTTATTCCACTATGTTACAATTGTTAGTGCTATATGTTATCACAATATTTTTTTATTAAAGCTTTTTTTATGTAGTAATAAAATTGTTGTTATTGTTATTCCACTATGTTACAATTGTTAGTGCTATATGTTATCACAATATTTTTTTTATTAAAGCTATTTTTATGTAGTAATAAAATTGTTGTGTTTGTTATTCCACTATGTTACAATTGTTAGTGCTATATATTATCACAATTTTTTTTTGTTAAAGCTATTTTTATGTAGTAATAAAATTGTTGTTATTGTTATTCCACTATGTTACAATTGTTAGTGCTATATGTTTATTTACAGGTATTTTCATGTTGTATTAAATGTTATTATTATTTTTACTATGCTACCACTAATTATTGTTGTGTGTTGTTACAATTGAAGAGGTCTACGTAAAAAGGGCGTATGGCGGTATAAGCCCTTTTTGCGGAGGTGGCATTTTTAGATTCCTTGTGGTCTCTTTTATATAAGTACAAAATTTCGTGTTTATATCTCTTTAATTCACCTTTTACCTCCTCTTTGAATGAGCTGGTGTTTAACCTGCTTTCTGCTATTGTGATTCGTAAACATTCTATATTGAGTGCAGTGTAAATTATGAGGTTGTTTCGTTTGTTGCTGTGCTTTTTAAAAAGGAGCAATTTGGAGGAAGTTATTAGTGATGAACGAATTTTCAAAACTTTGAAGAAAAAAAGGAATAATGAATCTTTTAAAGATCGCATACACAATAAGAATGAGAGATATTCGGATGAATCGTATACTTCAACAGAAGGTAGGATGTATACTAAGAACTTTACCTCGATATTGAACTGTTGTAAGCAAACCTGTCAAATTAAAGTTACTGCAAATGAGCAAGAGAATTTGTTTAATCATTTTTATGGTAGTGATAAAGTACACCAAGACTCACTTACCTTATTGTGCTTCTACTCACTGTGTACCAGCACAAAAACACAGAGACATACTGTGCAGCTATTCAGTAAAATATAGCGGAACTCCTATTAATGTTTGTCTCAAATGTTTACTCAGCCTTTACCAAATTCCTGAAAAACGCCTTCGTGTCATTCAGGGAAAAGTACTTTCTGGTAGTAATTTCACTGAGAAAAGAGGATCCTATACTGTATCGTTTCTTATACAGTATTATTTTATTAAAAAAACTAACTTTCTACATATAACTGTAAATGTGTTTTTATTTTAGATCTTATTCAATATTGTCAGATCTTATTCAATATTGTCAGATCTTACTTGGCAATGTCTATGCAAGAAGGGCGTATGTAAGGTTATATTTAAAAGGAGTTTATTTAATATGTTTAACGAATTTTTTTTTAGATTCTCCATAAATTAGATCACCAAAAATTGGACATAATTTCATTACTGGAAGTTCAAGTTGCACAAGTTTTAGGTTAGAAGATATATACAAGTGAAATTTTGCACTCAATATCTCAATACCAGTCTTCAGTTATCAGCCCTTTTTACGTAGACCTCCTCAATTATTGGTATATGTTATCACAATTATTATTATATTTTTGTTAAAGTTATTTTCATGTGATATTATATCACCAACAGTGACCAACTCCAAAAAACAACAACAACTCCATGTGTGTATATATATATATAAAATTTCCATGTCACAATGTTAGTTAGCGTACTCCTCCGAAACGGCTTTACCTATTTTTACCAAATTTTATATGCGTATTCAGTAGGTCTGAGAATCGGCTACTATCTATTTTTCATAACCCTAATTGATAAGGGTTGTTCACCCTTAACATTTTTTTTTTAATTTTTGGGCGAAATTTTTTGTTTTTATTTTTTTATAATGTGGCATTAAAAATACATACAACCATAATTTTTTACTTGTTTATCACCAACCCCTATTTTTTTATAGCCATTTTAGTAATTTAATCATTATCATCCCGCTCGATAACTGATCAATTATAGTGTTTTGAACTGTACTTCGATTAAAATTTCAATTTGCAATGACAATCAACAAATCCCAAGGCCAAACGATGCCTGTTTGTGGCTTAGATTTGAGTACACCATGTTTTTCACACGGGCAATTGTACGTACAATGCTCTCGAGTGGGTAAACCATCCAGTTTGTTTGTGCTCGCTAAAGATGGGCTAACAAAAAATATTGTTCACGCTATAGCATTAAAAGATTGATGTTGTTTGTTAGTGTTACTGTCGTAATTAATATGTGATATGTAATTTTAAGAAATAAACTATAATTACTTAAAAATAATATTGTTTGGCGTTTGTTATTTTTATATTCCCTTATCGTTGATAGCGCTCCATGCCTATCTCATGCATATATTACATACACACTTATAATAAGTAAGTTACTTTTTGTCTACACTAGAATTTATCTAGAAACTAGAAATAATTTGTATGGCAAAACAACGTTTGCCGGGTTATCTAGTATATATATATATATATATATATATATATATATATATATATATATATATATATATATATATATATATATATATATATATATTATATAATACAATACAATATATATATAATACAATGAAATGTAATATATATAAAACAATATAATAGGTGGAAGAAAAAAAATTAGATGTTATTAAGGAGAATAAAAAAGTTTTTCTTTTCAGCCAGTCTACACATTCAAACAATTTAAGAAGCTGATCGTTTACTGTAATATATATATATATATATATATATATATATATATATATATATATACCATTCTCATGTCAGATTGTATATAATTCGTAGATAGGATCGAGGGGTATTTGAAGTCTTCGAAAATTTCGTCATGAGCAAAACTTCAACAGCTGATTTCCTTATCAGAAAAATCTGCTAAAAAAACAATTGGTCCATGTTTTCCACGCAGAGTATCCCTCTAACGTGGGAATTTATTTAAATTTTGTGTACTCCACCCTTTTGATACTAAACACAAAACAATTGGTCCCATGGTTAGAGAAATGGTCTCTACCAACAAAGCCTTTCTTTAATTCCGGTAATTCTGTAAGTGAGATATGCGCCGAACAGAATATATTAAATATGTCGATTTTACTCACAAAGCGTTAAATTGGTTGTTCACCTAACAAAAACACAAATGTTTCAAGAGAGGGAAAGAATAAATAACGTGAATTGTTCGAGGGAAGGGGGCTGCAGATGATGAGTATTGTTCCTGAATTACATGTCGTTTTTTTCATTGAGCCTGGTGGAGAGAGTTTTATACACCGCTGCTTGCCTTATACACTAATCCATTCATGTCATCCTCATGTATATTTAAATGTACAAAAAGAGAGATTTTAAAGACAGAAAACCGATGAAAAGCCCTCATAATAGTAACAAATTCTTTACTAGTTCTCGTAGTAGGTGAGGCATTGTATTTCCTAATGTGTGTGTGTGTGTATATATATATATATATATATATATATATATATATATATATATGTATATGTATATACACACACAAATATATATATTAACGGTTGCAGAGGCTAAAAGGCTATACTAGGAAGTGAGAGAGTTGGCCGTTGGAGAAGCTATAGAGCGATCAAGGATGACCCTGAGAATGGATTGGGATACGAGAGGAACCTATCAACCATCTGGTTCTCTTTCAGCCATCAGCTGTTTTGAGCCAGAAAAGGAGTAGAGCCGCAAAGCGATTAGAACTGAAAGGGATTATAGCCGTAATATGACTAGTTTCGTCAAGTTATAAATCCCTTCGGCCTCTTTGAGTTTCTACGAATGTGATTCGGGTTACGCAATGCAGCCCAGACCTTCCAGCTGTTTCTCAACGCCATATTCCGAAACCTAGAGTTTATCTTCCACTTCCTCGACGACATATCCAATGACGTGGAAAAGCACAAAGTCCACCTCGAGTTTTAGGTCGCCTATAGGAATGTGGTCTTACCATAAATCTGGCCAAATGCGTTTTTGCCAAGGAAGAAGTCGAATTCCTGGGGCACAGGGCCAACGAGCACGGAATCGCCGCTCTGCCAGAGAAGATTGAGGCCATCGCCAACTGCCCTCGACCGTAAGCGACCTCCGACGGTTCCTGTGAATGGTGAATTTTTACAGGTGCTGCTACCGCAGGCATCAGCCCTTCAAGCTGCCCTGAATGAATACCACTCCGGGGCGAAGAGGAAAGATAAGACCCTTATTGGTTGGACCACATTAAGCATCAAAACCTTCGAAGAGTGCAAGGAAATCTATGTGGAAAGGTGACGTCCTTGCCTCTACCTATTTCTAATGCAGAGTTAGGTTAGCTAGCAGTGGCAGTGCTCCAACAGCGGGATTCCGATTCTTGGAACAATTTGGGGATTTTTTTCTCCGCAATCTCAACAAAGCCCAACGTTCCTACCCCACTTATGACCCGGAACACCTCGCCACATACCAGGTAATTAAGCATTTCCACCCCTACATCGATGGTCGACATTTCGTTTTATGGACGGGCCGTAAACCTCTAACCTTCGCATTCCAGCAGAAGTCAGAATCCTCCACACCAGTGATTATCACTGTCAGTGTTTTGTGTCCTATCTGTGATAAAATCCCTCGAGCATAGTGTTTATTATTTTGTCCCTTGAGAATATCCCTTGTACATAGTTTATATTAATCTGTCCCTCTGTATTTATTCTCCCCTTAAGAAGAGTGCTCCTGTAGTTAGTCCAAAATATACGACTATAATTTTATCAGGATTTTTATTTATCCAGAGACCTTGGAAACGGTTTTAGGGAAATTTTTTTGTTTGATCTTGTTAAAAATTTATTAAATTTAATTCCTCTTTAAGTTTTAAAACAGAATTATTTGTAATTTTAATATCTTCTTTTAATTCCGTTATATTCTGATTTGTTTTACTACTATTCTGATCTATTTTACTACTTATTTCCATTAACAATTTTGCAAGATAATCAGTGTTTAATTCCATTATTTTATATTTTTTATGTATAAATAACAAAGAATGACCAAAACTACGAATTACTTTTTGGATCAAAAACTACCTATATGTAAGCGAAATCAATAAAATTAGAATAATTCTTATATCTTTTCACCAACTGCTCATGTCTTGAACTTATTGCACTTTCTAATCCAAATGTATGTTTGGTCTCAACAATTAGATTCAAACCAAAACGAAAAATCGAGCCATACGTTTAGGCACCAAAATGGAAAAATAAAATATATGAACGGCACCAAAAGTAAAAATAGAGTCTTACTATTATTTTATTTATATATATTATATTCGAATGAATATTTTTAATCATTTACTAGGTATTACGTGTGAGCATATAACAAAAGTTTTTGGAATTCTCTTTATGAAATATAATATTTGAAAAAACATAAATAAATAAAAAGCTAAGGCTGAGAGTGATTGGGATGGAGCGGTTTCTTTAATATTCATATTTTTATAGGATTTCACTTCTTTTTTTTTTATTGAGAAATAAGAAAAGTTCATTATCTGTCTAACTTTCTTTACTTTGTTTAGAACTCTATCTTCAATTCAAAACTCTTGGACTAGAAGTTATGGTTCTCCTCTGAGTTATATTGGAGTTAGTATTCATTTATTGCACACATTTCATTTTTAGCAGGTTTCCCTCGAGGGTTGCACTCATGACACGATTTCGAAAAATATCTTCAAATGTCCACCGATCCTAATCAGGAGGTGACGAAAATCACGTCCGTTCATATACATATATACATATATATATATATATATATATATATATATATATATATATATATATATATATATATTTATATATATATGTGTGTGTGTGTGTGTGTGTGTGTGTGTATGTGTGTTTCACATGGGAAATCTGCTTAGTTTTCGCATCTCCTGCGTGACGGACTTTTTAAAATCGCTTGTGCGCTTTGTTGTTGGCAAGGCAACGCTGGAAGCCGACAAAAGAAGTGCCGGAGCCCGCATGAGGAGCTATCGACAGCTTCAAAGACTCGGCAAGCGTTGTACAGTCTCAGTACACGTTGATAAGTCAAACATTAAATCGTTTCAACACAAAAGTTTATGAATCTATAACTACAAAAATAGTTCGGGAAGCTAATTTAAAAATACCCGAATATTTACCCAATCGGGTATTTTCCCAGGTATTTTCCCGAATTTGGGTATTTACCAGGTAAAATCCCATCTCTAGTCCTGAGTCAACCAGCCATCACAACGTTGGTATGTTGGTAAACGACGATTTTCAGCCTTCAGGACATTTGCCCAAGAGGTGTTCAAAACCAAGTAAAAATGTAGTTATTTGTAAATTATAATTATTTATGTATCGTTTATGTGAGTTTAGGTTAGTATTTAGGCTTTAGGATGTAGGTTAGTTAGTTAGGCTCTTGCTGCCACTTCTCTGAACAGAGGCAAGGAGTCGCAGCTGCGGGTTCCCCTAGGACTTTTCGGACCTGCTAAATCTCCCAAATATTGCACTTTTATGCTAAGCCGTGCTCTGTGAGTTAGGCTAAGTTACCTGGCCCAATTTATCTATTCAAAATTTTATATCTCTTAATAAATGGAGACCGCTGGTATGGAGAATCCCAAAGGTACAGCGGGGGTAGAGTTGGGGAAAAGAAAAAAAAATGATCACTAAAAGTGAAAGTGCCTTATTCACTAAGGTAAACTATAAAAACGTCCGTCACGCAGGGACTGCGTAAACTAAGCAGATTGGTATAGCACACTAATGATCTCGTCTCACCACATATTCTCTATTTATATGAAGAAAAAAAAAACGAAAGTCCGTCACGCAGGGACTGCGTAAACTAAGCAGATTGGTACTAATGATCTCGTCTCACCACATATTCATTTTCGTCATCCCCTAGGTAGGATCAATGGACAAATTTCGAAAATCGCGTCATGAATACGAATCCAATAGCTGATTTCCCTTACGGCCCATTTTAACGTTGAGTAAAAGAAAGGGGGGTGTTAAGGCCTATTATCGCCGTAGATGTATGCATGTGCATGTATGTATATATATATATATATATATATATATATATATATATATATATATATATATATATAAAATTGTAACCTCTGTCTGTACATTGATTTTTTTCGCGAAATTTCACGATAACTTTTCGTTTCACATGTCATAGACACCATAACTGCATTTTGTTTCTTTCGTGTTTGTTTGTTTGTTTATTTGTTTGTTTGTTTGTTACCTTTTCACGTATAAACGGCTGAACCAAACTTTATGAAACTTGGTATGTATATTACTACTAGCCCAACTTAGACTTTAGGCTATATTAATATTCTCTAAGACGAACAGGAGTGGGGGTTATAAGGAAGGCCTGAAATTAAAAATTGCGATATTTCGTTTCTTATTGCTTTTTCAGCAAATATGGACATAACAAATGTTGTTTATTTTGTAATTTAGAGTAACTTTTGTTATATGCACTTTTGCCTTATACGGAAGTATAAATGAGTTATATGCTAAAAACTATAGCGGGAGTACACAATTTTATTTGGTACAATAGACTCAACCGAACTAAACCAAACTCGCTATGTGAATTAATACTAACGATTTCCTAATAATAAGCCATACTAACATTTCTAGGGACGGGCAGGAGTGGGGGTTATAAGGGAGGCCAGAAATTAAAAATAGCGATATTTCGTTTCCTATTGCTTTTTCAGCAAATATGGACATAACAAATGTTGTTTATTTTGTAATTTAGAGTAACTTTTGTTATATGCACTTTTGCCTTATACGGAAGTATAAATGAGTTATACCCTAAAAACTATAGCGGGAGTACACAATTTTATTTGGTACAATAGACTCGACCGAACTAAACCAAACTCGCTATGTGAATTAATACTAACGATTTCCTAATAATAAGCCATACTAACATTTCTAGGGACGGGCAGGAGTGGGGGTTATAAGGGAGGCCTGAAATTAAAAATAGCGATATTTCGTTTTCTATTGCTTTTTCAGCAAATATGCACATAACAAAAGTTGTTTATTTTGTTATTAAGAGTAACTTTTGATATATGCACTTTTGCCGTATACGGAAGCATAAATGAGTTATACGCTATAAACTAAAGCGGGAGTCCACAATTTTCTTTGGCACTAAAGACTCAACCGAATTAAACCAAACTCGGTATGTGAATTAGTACTAACGCCTTCATTATAATAAGCTAAACTAACAGTTCCAGGGACGGGCAGGAGTGGGGGTTATAAGGAAGGCCTGAAATTAATAATAGTGATAAGAGTATTACGTTTCCTATTGCATTTTCGGCAAATATGCACATAACAAAAGTTGTTTATTTTGTTATTTAGAGAAACTTTTTTTTATATACACTATCATCGTATACCGAAGTATAAATGCGTTATACGCTAAAAATTATAGCGGGGACAACAATTTTATTTGGCGCAAAAGATTCAACCGAACTAAATAAAACACTCAGTATGTGTAATTGCACTAGCGCCTTCCTTATAATAAGCCATACTAACATTTCTAGGGACGGGAGTGGGGGTTATAAGAGAGGCCTGAATTTACAAATTTTATTATTATCAAATCCACAGAAATGACGGGTATTAACCCTAAACACTGGGACGGGTAAATGTCAAAATATTGTGCAATGTAAAGCATTGCCAAAAATATACCATCACCATCCAGCCTCAAATGAATTCCCGGGCGAAGCCGGGTATCTGAGCTAGTATATATATATATATATATATATATATATATATATATATATATATATATATATATATATATAAAATTGTAACCTCTGTCTGTACATTGATTTTTTTCGCGAAATTTCACGATAACTTTTCGTTTCACATGTCATAGACACCATATCTGCATTTTGTTTCTTTCGTGTATGTTTGTTTGTTTGTTTGTTTGTTTGTTTGTTTGTTTGTTTGTTTGTTTGTTTGTTTGTTTGTTACCTTTTCACGCATAAACGGCTGAACCGAATTTTATGAAACTTTGTATGTATATTACTACTAACCCAACTTAGACTTTAGGCTATATTAATTTTCTCTGAGACGAACAGGAGTGGGGGTTATAAGGGAAGCCTGAAATTAAAAATAGCGATATTTCGTTTTCTATTGGTTTTTCGGTAAATATACACATAACAAAAGTTGTTTATTTTGTTATTTAGAGTAACTTTTGTTATATACACTTTTGTCGTATACCGAAGTTTAAATGCGTTATACAGTAAAAATTATAGCGGGAGTCAACAATATTATTTGCCAAAAAAGATTCAACCGAACTAAATAAAATTCGGTATGTGTATTAGCAGTGAGGCCTTCATTATAATAAGCCATACCAACATTTCTAGGGACGGGCAGGAGTGGGGGTTATAAGGGAAGCCTGAAATTAAAAATAGCGATATTTCGTTTCCTATTGGTTTTTCCGCAAATATAAACATAACAAAAGTTGTTTATTTTGTTCTTTGGAGTAACTTTTGTTATATACATTTTTGTCGTATACCTAAGTATAAATGAGTTATACGTTAAAACTTTAGCGGGCACTAACGGCTGAACCGAACTTAACAAAACTCGGTATGTCAATTAGCATTAATTCTTCCATGATTATAAGTTACATTAAAATTTTTAGGTTCAAACGGGAGGGGGGTTATAAGAGAGGCCTGAAATAAAAATTCACCATATTTACATGTATAAGAGATGGGAAATATAAACATTTTGAAGACTGTGAAGCCTTATCGAACAAATAATTCTATTATTAGCAAATCTATGGCAAAGATGAGTATCAATCCTAAACACTGGGACGGGTAAATGTCAAAATATTGTGCAATGTAAAGCCTGCTAAAAAATACCATCACCATTCAGCCTCAAATGAATTCCCGGGCGAAGCCGGGTATCTGAGCTAGTATATATATATATATATAAATATCCCAGGAGAGAATATGGTTTTATCGATTTATTTATTTATTTTTTTAACAAGTGAAACGTTTAGTTTGTTTGTTATTTTAAATAAAAAATATAAAATAAAATTATTTGTCTGTAAAACAATTTCGGTTTCGTTGTTACCTGTGGAACAAAATACAAAGCGCCCATTGTATATTTAATTATTTATTTCCTCATTATTAATATAACAGAGAGGTAATTTAACTAATATACCCTCACCCTTCTCCACTGAGCGGGGTAGTTGTATTACCCATTTGTGGAGTAGCAGGGGGGGGGGAGGGTACTGAAAGGACACATAAAACAAGAAAGTAAGAAAAAATTCCTAGAATAACAATTGTAGAGCTCATATAGTTTAACAAGATTGATTCTACAACATTTTACGATCCGACTCATGATATGGGAGATATTTTGAATTTTCGAATTACCCCCCCCCCCCAACAATTCGTAGACAACCTAATACGGGTGGGTAACAGACGCATACAACCTACTGACTAACGGACAACTTAGTCAGTAGAACTCTCGACGGCTTGAAGATGGTGCCATCACATCTAAAGCACAATGCCAGCTGTACTCGACCATCAGCCAGTGACGACGGTCTCCACCGACAGATATGACAAGAGTAGCATTTATACTGGCGGTTCTAACCCTTTATTTGAATTGTCATTTATGTTTTTTCACTATCTTGATTATTAGCCGAGAGGTTTGCATTTTTTAGTTTTCGGCATTCAGTAAACCCCCACTCTGACTCATGTCACATTAACAATAAGTTCTATATTCTAATATTTATGTAAATGTACATATTGAGGTGATGCACATGGGAAATCTGCTTAGTTAACGCAGCCCCTGCGTGACGGACTATGAAAGCCATGAGGTTTCAACCGCCCCAAAGTGTTACGAGTATATAGCGTAAGAATTCAAAAATCGTACTTTTGTCTCACAAGGTTCATTTTTTTTTGGGGGGGGAGGGGTGTAAATAACACAAACAGAAAAGAAATAAAAGTTTTCTAATAAAAAAATAATTTATTATGGTATAATCATTCATAAAATGTAAAAGGAAACTTACATATGATATTTAAAAACTATATGTGGGACTCAGGTTAGGCATGCGAGTTAAAGCATTGACCTCAATCTCACATGGTAAACCTAGAGTGGCGAGTTCTATTCTTTCCTGGGCAAAGGAAATTATTTAGGGATGAAGTTCATTAAATAACATCCTAAATCACACCCTGGCTAGAAAAGGCTGGTAAGCTGTAGATAACCCGTCCCAATTAGCCTCAGTTGCAAATAAAAAAGTCCGTCACGCAGGGGCTGCGTAAACTAAGCAGATTTCCCACGTGAACAATAGAGAAATTTCACGAGAGCCGAGCCAGTCAAAGAAACGGCCGAACTAGCTTTTAAAAAAAAGTAACTCTCGTCCGTTAGGCTCCGAGATTAAATTAAAAACAATTCAATCTCAAAAAACACAAAAGATGGACTTACCGTTAATGATAGCAGCGCTCTGAACACTTATTACACCAACACTAAATAGTACCACAGAATATCCATTATTTGTAAGACTTAATACTACTGTGAATATTAAGTAAACAAATAAAGGGCAAGCCAAATGGTAAGAACCTTCCTGATAGCAAACAGTCTGAGTCCTGAAGGGAAATCTGCTAAAAGTGGACGTTAATCAATAATAATAATAATAATAAAACTATATACAGAAAATTAGAAATAAAAAAAAATTATCCTTCTCAGAATCACTAGATTGTAAACAAATACTATCATTTTTATTTATAATTGTGTATGATAAAACGTTTTCTTAAATTGCTGTTTCTGTTTTGGAGCTAAACTTTCTTAAAGTTGACTAATATGGATCTGAAACAAGGAGGAGCATTTTCATTAAATCCATATTTGTATCAATATGAGAAGTTTTCCTGGTATTTTTTCTCTAAGACCTGATAATTGCCCAAATGGTGTAATGGAAAAATAAATAATATCAGGTCCATGTAAAAACATTTTATTTAATTATTTTGACATATAATAAATACCATGAATAATTATTCAAATATAAATCTTTAGTCCCACCCATTATATGCTTTACCTCTAAAAACTAATTTAAAAATGGCCCTGGTTGATTATTATCTATTTTACATATTCCGAAAACGTTATAGGGAAGTTTAATGTTTTTATTCAAATAATCTTAGTAATGGAGGTTCCACTTTTTTTGAATATCCAGGCAAAACAATCGTACGAATTTTCTGATATTCTCATTAACTTCAAGAGTACGGGAAAGTGGGGTAAAAACGGGTAGCCACACTTTTTACCACAAATAAGTAAAGTTTTGATGAAATAAAGTCTACTCATCTGTTAACATAACTACAGTTTCCCCCTTTTTTTTGTACCCTACCCTACTTTTTTTGTAAAAAGTCATTTTGCCCGGTTTTACCCCGCTAGTAGAATAAAACCGGGTACATATGTTTTTCTTGGAAAATAAAAATGTAAAGATTTTTAATCAAATTAATGTTTTTGTTAATAAAACATGTTGTTTGATGCATTAAAACAAACCCATCTTTTGGGAACAATAAGAAAAAAAAGAGAGAAGGAAAAGTAGTCGCATTTCTACTTTTCCTTCTCTCTTTTTTCAATGGCTTTTATTTTCAAAAACTTTTAATTTCTTCCTTTTTATGTATATTATATTTTTACTTATTGCAATTGTGGCTGTTTTAATATCATCTTAAAAGTCGGTTCCCTACTTCCCCTACTTAACAGACTAATATTCGTATCTCCTGTATAGGAATGATGGACATTTTACCATCAATGAGTACAACCATAATAGCTGAATCCCCTCAAAGGAAATCTGCTAGAGAGCTTTTATCGGGAATGTGGAGATAAAGTCTAATATTTGTAAAGGGAAGTGGGCCTCATTGTGGGCAAGTGATGTATATATATGTTAGTTGACTTGTGGGGAATACGGCAAGGTTGGTGGTGGGGGGGAGGCATCATTCAGCGGACCTGTTGCTTGCCCCCCCCCTCTCTAGGGGGTGGAATTTGATTCATCCCTCCGCCGTCATCCCCTAACTCCCTCCCCCACTGATTTATGAAGCCCAGGATATACATATACAACGGGCAGAACTGTTACCTCTCAATCCTTACTCCATTCACCTCACTCTCAGGGCTTAATGGCCTACTCAAATCTCTCATGGCCAGTTGTTCTCTTCACGTAGATAACTAATTTTCAAACCCAACCTTCCATGTACATGGGTTCCTAATATGCCTTCCAGGTATAAATCTTAGTCGCTTTTGCTACTACGGCTAATCGGGACGGTCTATCTACAGGTATTTTTATAGACAGAGTGGGGCTAAGGGTATTTGGTAGATTTCCCTTGAGGGAAATCAGCTATAGAGAACGTAGTCACTACGCGATTTTCGAAAAGTTTCTTCAAATGTCCATCAATTGGGTAGAAGATGCCCAAAATTAGGTCCGTTCAAAATTATATATATATTAGCTAAGTTACCCGGCTTCGCGCGGGAATTCATTTGAGCCTGAATGATGATGGTATTTTTTTGGAAAGGCTTTACTTTGCAATATATTTTAACATTTCCCAATGTATAACCGTCGTTGCTCTGGATTTGTTTAAAATCAAGTTATTTGCTATGTAAGGCTTCACTATCCTCAATATTTTTATATTTCCCGTGTCATGTGCATGTAGTTTATATATATATATATATATATATATATAATTCATAATCATAGAAAGTATTCAGTCTTCCAATACCAAGTTTGAAACAAAATTCCTTTCCCTTGATGCGGTACAAAGCGCAACGGTAACAGCTGTTCTAGGTTCATCATAACCGCTATTATAAATACTATTTTGTAAGTCTCGATTGTACACTGTCTCATAATGGTGCACAGTGTGTTCATTAAAGTATATCATATATTAACGGAGCAGAGTTAATAAATACCAGAAATAAGTGGGTGCACCACCCTCAGCGTTCATCCTTTTAAATAATTTATTTATCATAATAAAACAAATCCATATTCCTGAGAATAACACTACATTCCTAAAAGTATAAGCATCAATTAAAATGTAAACATAGACATTGGTCATATTGATGAAGTCGGCAGGGAAGCGGCTGAACTGATAGGACAAAGGAAGGATCCCCATACGTCCATAGGCTGAGTGGTGGCAACTCAAGTACGATCTCAATCCTGTAATACATTAAATTATATTAACAAATCTGATTACATTATCTTAACAATACAAAAATTTTGGTTCAAATAATTTTCACGTTTTAATTAAATAAAGCTTAAAGTTAATGCGTTGACCTTTATCTCACATGGCAAACCTACAGTGGCGAGTTCGATTCTCGCCTGGGCAAAGGAAATTATTTAGTGACGAAATTCATTAAATATTATCCTAAAATCCCACCCTGGCTAGAAAAGGGTGGTAACCTGTAGATAACCCGTCCCAATTAGCTTGAGTTGCAAACGGTGGACGTTAATAAATAATAATAATAATAAAGAAAGCTTAATAAAGAAACGCCAGTTTGACCTTAAGAGTATTTACTTAAGGGCAAACTGGTGTTTCTCATGAATAAATGTTTGGAAGAAGAGAAGGGGGGGGGGCAGTATACTTTACATGTTATAATCTGTTACTGGTGTTAATTAAATAACATAGGTTTGAATTTTTAAGAATAAAATATTAACGTAGATTTGAATTAATTTATCCAGATGAGGTACCTAGAAGTACATATTGGAAATAATTGTTGAGGATATCAATATCTCTTTGCAAATTATTTGCTTCATACATAGTTCTACTAAGAAATGTATAAATCAAAAGTTACTCTAAGTAACAAAGTTAGAAACTTTTGTTATGTGCACGTTTGAAATATCGAGAATTTTTATTTCAAGCCTCCCTTATAACACCCACTCCCGTTCGAACCTAAAAATTTTAATATAGCTTCTAATCATGTACAGCGGAGCCACAGAGACACCTTAAAAGTGACGTCTTGGGAAAACTCAAGACACTCAGGCATACTTTAACATTTTTTTTTTTTTTTTTATATGAACGCGTGAGAAGTGCGTTCTCTCACTTTAAAAGCATTATATTTTCTTAAATGGCTAATTATGTGATTAATCGGCAATATTTTAAATGAAACATTTTAAAATAAAAATTATAATATATTTCTTATTGTTTTATAAATTAAGAAATGAGAAATTACGTTATATATAGTGACTATCTTTTTTTGGTAGCTCAATACATTTACTTGTATTTTGATCAACTAAATATAGCGTAGATTAGACAATTTTTAAAGTTAATGCCAACTCTGTGTGTGTGTGTTCCTCGTTCCTAGTCAATGTTGATACAGCTTATAATCATGTAAGAATTAATCCTAATTCACATACCGAGTTTTGTTTAATTCGGTTCAATCGTTAATGCCCGATAAAATTGTTGGCTCCCGCCTTAGTTTTTAGTGTAAGTCTCGTTTATACTTTTTTACACGACAAAAGTGAATATTACAAAAGTTACTCTCAATAACTAAATAAACAACTTTTGCCATGTACATATTTGCCGAAAAACAAATAGGAAACGAAATATCGCTATTTTTAATTTCAGGCCTCCCTTACAGGCCCCACTCCTGCTCCTCCCTAGAAATGTTGGTACAGCTTATTATCATGGAGGAGTTAGTGCTAATTCACATACCGAGTTTTGTTTAGTTCGGCTCAGTCTTTTGTGGCAAATATAATTGTTGACTCCCGCTATAGTTTTTAACGTATAACTCATTTAGAGGGTTAGTAACAATATACACTCCAAGTTTCATAAATTCGGTTCAGCCGTTTATATGTGTAAAGGTAACAAACAAACCAACAAACAAAGAAACAGACACGAAAGCTACAAATTGCAGATATCGTGTCTATGGCATGTGAAACGAAAAAGTATCATGAAATTTCGAGAAAAACAATCAATGTACGGACAGAGGTTACAATTATATATATATATATATATATATATATATATATATATATATATATATATATATATGAGAGAGAGAGAGAGAGAGAGAGAGAGAGAGAGAGAGACAATAGATATATAGATGGATAGATAGACGAAGAAGAAGGGAGTTCAGATGGTGAGAATTTTGAAAATTCCAAATGTCTGTTACTATATTGCGTTATGTGCTGTGTCGAAAAATGATTAAATGTTGTTTAATTTATATTGCATAGAACCAATCATATAAATCTTGTTTTATACTCTTTCTCTCCAGAAATTAGGAACCCAGTTATTGAGCATGAATGATTTGTGTAGCCGGACGAGGAATGGGGGGGGGGATTAAAATATATACCTTATTTTCAGTCGGGTTTAAAAACGTTACTGAACCAATCTTGTTAAACTATTGATGCTCTACAATTGATGGATAATACATTTCTTTATAGCCTAAATGTTACTAAACCAATCTTGTTAAACTATTGATGCTCTACAATTGATGGACAATACATTTCTTTGTAGCCTAAATGTTAAGCGAGTTAGCCGCAGTCTCGTTTTCAACCCGAAATAAACCCCAGCTTTTTCTTATTGGATTTTTATAGTGAAATGAGATTTCTAGTGTGTCATAGATGGATCACTGACGCATATTTCTATCACCAAGTTCAAAATTGTAGCAAGCGTCTCCAAAACTGCTCGTATTTGACTGAACAGAATCGAAAAATATCATCTATTCAACACCGCTGACATCCGCAATAAAGTTGTTAACTTGATGATAGTTATATACGTTATTGATCCAAGACCAAGCGTAATGAAAATATAGCTCTGAAGTATAAAGCTGTTAAAAGAATATTTTTATGTCTAGAGCTATAAAATTTTAAATATCTTTATTAATTGCAAAATAAAATAATAACAAAGAAACGGGTAAAGTTAAATAAAACCCTTTAAAAATATTATTAAAATATCTGCGTTATTATTGATAATTTTTATATACTTATGTACTCAATTAATATTATACTCCTTGTATAATACTAAATATTTCCTTATACTAATTATATTTTTGATAGAAAGCATCCGAATTTTCTTTAAATATCTGGAGCACGCTAAAACGTAAATGTCATTAATTAAAAAAAAAAACTTTTTATTCGTTTATTAATATTAAATAAACGCCCTAGAAGCAAAAAATCAAAAAAAAATCCGGAGAAAAAATGTTGCTCCCGGCGAGATTTGATCTCCGGTTACAAAAGAATGCGCCATCAACTGAGGCACAGAGACACCTTAAAAGAGACGTCTTGGGAAAACTCAAGACACTCAGGCATTCTTTAACATTTTTTTTTTTTTTTATATGAACGCATGAGAAGTGCGTTCTCTCACTTTAAAAGCATTATATTTTCTTAAATGGCTAATTATGTGATTAATCGGCAATATTTTAAATGAAACATTATAAATAAAAAGTATAATATATTTCTTATTGTTTTATAAATTAAGAAATGAGAAATTACGTTATATATAGTGACTATCTTTTTTTGATAGCTCAATACATTTACTTGTATTTTGATCAACTAAATATAGCGTAGATTAGACAATTTTTAAAGTTAATGCCAACTGTGTGTGTGTGTGTGTGTGTGTGTGTGTGTGTGTGCTCCTCGTTCCTAGCAATGTTGATACAGCTTATAATCACGTGGGAGTTATTACTAATTCCCCGAGTGACCCCTACTAGAAGAATACTAGTATACCGCAAGTCTAAGTTGGATTAGAAGTAATACACGTAACAAGTTTCATAAAACGCGATTCCGTAGTTTAGGT